>JAKTWD010000640.1:0-36706 GCA_030581935.1 Metschnikowia corniflorae
CTTCTGTGAAAGGGAAGGTGACGTATGAGCCTGGCGATTAAAGGAACAGGTGCACAGCGGCTAAGTATCAAGTACACTACTCCCTTTTGCCTTTGAGCTCGCAATTCCTAATTCAGAGTGTATCTTTGAGACAAACTCCTTTGTTTCGAAAAGAGATAATATTAATCAAAATCACTAATACATTCTCATCAACGCCAGGTTGGCGGATGGAGCGGTCTGAAGATATTAGGATGCGAGAGCTGCTTTCAGACCATACCTGGAGAAAAAAGCTTTCAATGTCTCGGAGCCTTTTTACCGCTTCAAGCTCATAGATAGACTGACTGTCTACCAGACAACTGAATGTGATACCCAAGGATCTTTATCTATTCACCCTAGTCAGATCTGAAAATGGATTACAATCTAACCCCATCAAGCAGCGAAACCATCACGTAAAAGCACTTGAATGCGATAGAACTCGGAAAGCTCATCTGGAACCCGAGCAGGCCGAGTTCTGACCTTCTAAACACGACACACGACTCACACAGTAAGATCCTTACCGGTATAGTCGTATGTATACGCTCTGTTCTGTGACAGCCCGCACAAGACCACGAGCGGCGTACACACTCAAATGAGACTCTACACTGTGACTTTATTTGTCAAATATCGTCCTCGGGGATATTCAAGGGGAACTGTGGAGAGAAGCATAATGATTGAGACCAAAAGAAACTACACAACAGACGAAAGAGTTTAAAATCTTCAACTAAATCGATAAAGCTATCCTTAAGATCCAAGCATTTCCCCAGGTATTTTTGTCCCGGGCTGGCCCAAGCAGTGGGCTGCACTCCCCGATAACCTCGCAAAAACCTTCTAAGAAAAACTTTGGCAGCGGGAAGTGACAAACAATAGAATAGAATTAATGGATTTGGGGTTACCTACACCGTCTCCTGTATACACCACAGGAATGGCCTTTCGAGGTAATAATGCTCAACTAAGAGCAGGACTTCGGAGCGATATACAGGAAAAACCTCATTTTCTGTCGAATTGTTGATCTTCTCGATCAAAATTATATCAGTCTCTGGGAATCCCACTCTAATTTTAGATTATGGCTCCGAGTCCGAGAACTGCTCAGACTCAGATCACGGCGAGACGTTCCTCGAAGAAGATATGATCAAAAATATTCAGAGAGCTAATCTTGGTGCGACTTCCACAACTATCACTAATCAAAGACGTATTGAATGTCTGACGGAAATGCCAACAGTTTCCAGTCTCGCTGCATCGCTAGACGCTAATGAGGAACCGCAAAGACTGGAAGTGTGCTCGGGGACCCGAGACGATGAAGACCAAAGCGAATTTCGGCTTTCCTCCCATCAGATCGATCAAGAAGTCGCAAGCCTTGTAAGGAAGTTAAAAGAATCATACGACTTTGAAAGGAACTCCATAAGCTTTTTGAAAGTCTATGACGACGACTTGGCTCACGTAAAGCAAGCGGACTACTCCATTTTGATAAGAGATGGAATCGAGTCATACTCATGTCATGAATGCCCCTTTCAGCATGATGACCTATCCGCAATGGCAATTCATTGCTCAAGCCATGGAGAAACCACCAGTTGCCTCGACTCAACAAATGGGACGGCTTCACTCTCTGAAGACTACGACCAAAGTTTATCGTCGTCCCCATTAGATAATCTTTCATTAGAAGGAAGTCAGTGCTCAGATACTGACGAAGAGGCACATGCCGCGGAGCAGTGCAAGTGCACAATTTGCGAGAAAGCATTTGCTTCGTCTGGCGATCTCGCAGCGCATGAGCAAACCCACCCTCAAGAAGATCGGTATAAGCGTACAGTATGCAAGAAAGCCTGCCGTGATTCCTTGAGTTTGAACGATCATATGCGAGAGCATGGTGGAGAAACACCACACGAGCGCGAATTAGTTCGTGAAGAAATCAGCAGACTGTCACACATGTCAAAGCATACTAAGGATGGACCATACAAGTGCAAAACCTGCGAGAAGTCTTTCATCGAATCTGGCCATCTTACCAGGCATATGCGAACGCACACTGGGGAATACCCATATAAGTGCAAAACATGCGAGAAGTTGTTCAACTACTCTAGCAGTCTTTTCAAGCATATGCGGATGCATACTGGCAAACCATACAAGTGCAAAACCTGCGAAGAGTCTTTCATCAATTCTGGCGATCTTGATGCTCATCTGCGAACGCACACTGGGGAAAACCCCTACGAGTGCAAAGTTTGTGAGAAGTCTTTCATCAGTTCTGGCAATCTTACCAGGCATATGCGAGCGCATACTGGGGAAAGACCGTACAAGTGTACCATGTGCGAAAAGGCGTTTTCTCGGGGTTCCCACCTTGTGTCCCATATACGAAGGCATACAGGAGAAAGACCATACGAGTGCAAAGCTTGTAAGAAGTCTTTCATCAATTCTAGCGATCTTAATGCTCATCTGCCAACGCATACTGGGGAAAAACCCTACGAGTGCAAAGTTTGTGAGAAGTCTTTCGGCAATTCTAGCAATCTTTCTAGGCATATGCGGATGCATTCTGGGGAAAGACCATACAAGTGTTCGATTTGCGAGAAGTCCTATCGTAGATCTGACCATCTTGTCCCTCATATGCGAACGCACACTGGGGACTTTTTGCGAAAAAGCTTTCTATTATGCTGGTGACCGTGCTGTTCATACGCGAAAGCATACTGGAGAAAGACCGATCAAGTGCACAATGTGTGACGAGTCATTTGGTAATTTTGGGCAACGCGCAAGGCATATGCGAAAGCATACTGAGATTGAGCCATGAAAAGCGCACACTCAGCGACAATCAACGCCTTGAATGGTATGAGAATTTTAAAGATGGTATGTAATTAGTTTCAATACGTGTGGAATGATTGCACATTGATGGACGCAATCCTGGAAGCTGGTGACTACCGGAGCGAACGACCGAAAGATCCCGTTACTGTCGAGCCTAAACGTAAAATTTAGGAGAGGTTCTTTGACCTGTCATCAGCCAAGGAGCATCATCGGTCTCTCGATCTTCGAAGAGCGAAGTCGAAAAAACAAACATGGTGGCCGCCGTCTGTGCACGAATAATCCAAGCTTTTCAATTTAAAAGCTTCTCTTGAACACAAATGCACCTCAGTCGAGAGCCCAATAGGCAGCTTTTCCCCTATTTGATACTCCCTTGAGATCCAAGTTGATGATTACTACGGCAAAAGCCCCACGCGATAGCGCTACTCTAACTGCTGTTGTGGTCTATGTTTCTTTGTTCGTCAATGCAATAGGAGATGCCAGACGGCTTTGTTTCGATCGTGTTTGGATCGTGCTCTAATTACAAGTGCCACGCACCTCTTTCCTTCACTCACTTCATTGAACTCTTGACTGACAAGCCTGATAATCCTTAGACAGGGTTGTGGGGAATTTTAAATCGTCGTTATTCTTTTAACATAAACGGCCGTTTACGATGATTTTTGAAAACTTTGTCACGATCACGATTGCCAGTTATTTCGTAATCTCCACGGGGGTCTTTGACAGTCGAAGACAATGCAACACAAATGGCGGGTTTATCCGCGGCAGCACCATCTGAATCTTTATTCCTACAACGAATAAGATTGTCACAAAACAGAGAAACAGATAGCAACCAGAATTGACCAAAGTGTTGCTTTTTCTCAAATCCACAGATAAGTTTCGCGGTGTTGACAAGAATGATAGGAATTCGATCGAGATTGAGGAGGTGCACCTTGAGTGTGGAGATAAAATCATCGATGATTTGGCCGAAGAGTCAAGCGAGAGTTGAAGCGAGGCCTTCGACAACTCCATCAAGGACGTGAGCAACCTTGAGCTGGACGGCCTCAGTAATATTTCCGTAAAAGGAATTTCTGAGAACCTTACCGGATCAAAAAGTTCACGTGCAGACGAGTGATAAAGATCCCGCATCAGGACACAAAGGTGACGTAGGATAAATGGAGGAAAGCTTGGTACTGCTCGACAATTGGTCCAAGCTGATTCATTACGGTATTCTTTATATGGCACTTTCATCAGCTCAATCCTCACACGTCGAGTCATTTTCTAAAACCCACGAAAGGTCTTGCAAAGTACTTTGATTACTTATAGTTTATACAAACACTTAAAGCACAGTTGTTCTCGTGGCTGGCTCGGTTCGCTAAATGTTAGGGTTGATTGTATATCTTTGCCAAGACAGACTTTCGTATCACGCGTAATACGATTCGTAAACCCGAATATAAAAAACCGTCATTACGATTAGGATGCAAGAAAATTCGAATCGTAATTACAAATCGTAATTCGACAACCACATCACTGTCCGTAGATATCACATGTTTCAGAGGTACATTCTTCCAGTGGGTCGACGCTTTTTCTGGAATGATTTCTATCTCAGTCGACGAATTTTGTCACATGAAGCCTACTTTGCATAGCCCTTATTGAGCTCATTATGTCATGACGAATACTAGCACCGGTATTCACAAAGCAAGCAATACATTTTCGCTCTTAAATTGCCGTTGGTAGAAGCACTTCCAGCACACGACCTCCACAATGATGACCCCCGTTCCCCCGAAACTTAAACTACAAAAATCCAGAGATATTCAATCCAAGCAATTTGCTCCATAATATCGAAAATATGAGCAAGTCACAGAGTCCCACAATTTCTTGTGTTGCAACAATTTGCACCCAAGCGAACTGCAAATGTGCGCGCTTCACTATGCACCCTTCCTGTGGACGTTCAACATTGAGTATACGATAAAAACTTTTTTAGCGCCCATCTCACACATTCAGACTCTTGAGGACATATCTAAAGTACGTGCTTTCCAATGATCAAGGCAATAGGCGTAGATTTGATAAAAGTGCTGAGGATTAGTAGAATCCTACAGAGCACGCGTAGAGACCGGTTTCTTCAACGCGTATTACATAGATCTGAGCACGCAGAGCTCCTAGAAATAAACACCTCTAAGAAAGTGCTGGAGTTCGTTGCGGGAAGCTGGGCCGCCAAGGAGGCCATATATAAAACATTGGATAGAAAGGACCAGCAAAAGTTCACATTCAACGAATGGTATCGATATAGAACTGACGGCAGACCCCAGATTTCCAGGGAGCCTCCTCTTGCGAACAACGCGTTTCTACTATCTATGTCTCATGACGGTGACCACCTCATCGCCACTGCTTTGCGGTTAGAAACCAGGTAGGCTTTAGAGTGAGTGTAGTTGCTCAGAGTTGAGCTGAAAGTCAGGGTATGCTAAGAGAGAGACGGCTCGTCATATGGGGTAGAAGGGGAAAGCGGTCCGGAATCTTGTAGGGGTTGAAACTGGTTTTCTATGGCTAGATCTTACCGTGACGATCATGAATTCAGGTGTGTTTATCCTCACTAGTTGATATGCTTTTCGGCGACATGAGAATGACTGAAATTCTTGTGGAAGAATTAATTGCCATGGAAATGGAAGTTGCATCAATGAGAAGTGAAATCTGATCATTTCACTGTTCCAGCCAAGCGTTAAGATGTGGTGAACTCGTCTCGAGCTTCATTTTCGTATCGCTTAGACTGAAAAGAATGACTCTGACATTGCACTTCAAAGCAACATTCTGGACATATCCACATTAATCAAAGTTTGTGCGTCTTTGGTTTTGATTCCTTCGTCTTCGGTCATCTCGATATACTGGATGTTGTTCTATTTTGCACACTATTTATAGATCGTTCGGATCTTGACTTTGGTCATGACTTGCAAAGTCTAGTCATGAACATGATTCAATCATTTGCTAGAACTGCTAAATGAAAAACAAATAGTGTTGGTACGAGACACCGTGGAATGCTTTAGTGGTCAAAGAGCAGAGATGTTGTTTGGCTCACAACAAAGGAGCGCGGAGCGCACGTCGACTTTTCGCAAAGTTATGAAAGATCTGTGTCTTTTGAACATCTAAGTGATTACTGGAATAGTTTCATCGCCAAAATTGGCTCACCCGATGATCGAAGGTTTTGGCTGTCCCGATGGTCTTCGCACTCAAAAGATGTTGCATTAAGCAATTCGTTTTTTCAAATGCGGTCTTATACAATCGTCTGCACTTTGGCTCGTTCTGGTGTAAGTGATTCGGTAGGAGGCAGAATTATGGAAGTTCTCACCAGCCCACTCTTTGATAATCCGGACACGTACTTGAGGGATATGTTTGTTTTTTACGATTGATGCAAGGTTTGCCAACGATTCAGTATACTTGCCGCTTCATGTGTGGATTGTTTGCTGCGCCTTATTTCTGTTTCCGTCTCAATCACGCCATGATCTCCTCTAGTGGCGAGAGCTATGAAAAAATGATCGAGGATGAAAGTTTTGCGAGAAGTGTCTTCGTATACCGCGTCAACTTGGAGCCCTTACTTAGCCGGTTCGAGGAAAGGATGGGCGTATAGATTGGCAAAGACAATCGTGGCTTCAGATTTCTTTTCTTGATATCGAGGGGATCAACATTTTAGCATCACTTCAAGTTCTTGATTCCCACATAAATCACTGAAGCAGATCATGAATATCCTTCAAAAGGTCAACTTCCACTCCATATTCCTCATTGTCCAAGGGGACGTAAATTGGAACTTCACACCTGTCTACCTCATTTGATGTTGCGTCAATGAGGAAAATCGATTGTTCCACGCACACGTGAATTCACCAGTTCAACGCTTTCACTAGAACCCGTATTGGAATCATCTTACGTGGTTCCATATACCAGGCAAGAGGGTAATCAGCTCTCACAGCAAGAAGTCAACGATTGCGATCGGCACAGTTTTAGATCTGTCGTCGCAAATAACAAGAGAAACTCCCACCAATACAGCCGGGGAAGCTTTTGGAAATTTGTCCACCGGCTCGTCACAAACGACGATGGGAAAAATTCTGGAGGCAACTCCACAAATATGAATGGATACAGCACAAAGATTTGGAAGCTCTCCATGATTTTAGTTTTGGATCTCATGCTCCGATTCATGACACAAACACCCCAGTTTCAGGCTTCAAATGTCATTTATGCCTTGAAAGGGAAGATCTGACAGGTATGCTCAAGCATCTTTACAGCGAATGCAGCTGCACGAAATCCTGGTGGAAGCAGTTAGGCATGACATTGCCCAAGAAATTGAATTCGATGTTGGCACCATTGAATCATGAGTACGAAAATATTCGCAACCTCAATTGGTACGTGGAGACTGTTCGCCGAGTTTATTGTTCGAGGATGAAGGATGCGGAATCGGAATCGTGCTTCAACCGCTTTTGAGACCAAGTTGAAGTAGTTCTACTAGGGTCAGATCGGACTGACACGACTGGCGGAAGCGGGGAAGGGTAAGGAGGAGAGAGTAAGGCTTGGGAAAGTCGGGCTCTTTCACTACCCAGTGCCTTTTCCAAGATGTATTATAGGGTTTTCTATAGAAGTATAGATTTTGTAGCTTCAGGTGGGAGCCCCCTATAATAAATTGAATCTTTAGAAAAAAAAAAGACGAAATCGCCCTCGTCTAATGTTGCTGCCGTCTCGTCGGAAATAAGGCCTCGATTTCTGAGAATCGTCAGAATTTTGATTGCTATCGGGAGTAATCGATTGCGTTTCTTCGTTATCGTGTCATTCACCCTCGAGAATAACGACTTTGCGGGGACAGACATGGCCGGAGTCTCCAAAGTCCCTCGTCATGAGACTGACTGTTGGGACACACGTCCGTCATGACTATCAGAAGAATGCTTCAGAAACAATCGGAGCGCTTGAATAATCTCGAACTTGATGACTATTCTATTGGTTTCTTCTTGTCACTTGCTTTGCTGCCCCAGACTCCAAGTTCCAACAGTTTTGGGTGACATTGGTTTGAATGGTCTTTCACAACCACATATAGGAATAGACCTGATACCAGACTTCTTGCTCGAAACCCTTTACTTGCGTCACAAGCCACTGCAGTTTATTGTGAGCGCACATATTTTCTCAGGTGAGTGTAAGCAAGTCTTCAAATTGAAGTTTATCGGGCTTTACGAACAGCTACTAAACCTGAGAGATGCGGCTTTGCTGGTACATCTATACAGATAAATACTCATTCACCAGGCTGAACAAGTTTAGCATTCCTTTTTCCCGGACTATCATCATCAATGGCAAAGTCTTCGGTTTGCATGGCACTGTACATTCATGTTCATCGATACAGGTTCACAACGTACGATACATGTATCCATCATTAATACCTCTCAGCGACTGTGTTAATCTAACGATTGATACCATCAGATTTATAGCCTTCTTTCCCAAGGCAACACTTGATAGGTTGATTACATTGTCGTAGTGACAGGGAACTACGTCATAACACCCTGATACACATTCATTCGTCTACTTAACCGCGCCTATTCCCACTCCACGGTGGCAGGTGGCTTCGAGGTGATGTCGTAGGTGACACGTGCCACGCCGTCGACCTCGTTGACAATACGCGACGCGACTCTCTTCAAGAACGAGGCCTCGAAAACAAACCAGTCGGCAGTCATAAAGTCGACCGTCTCGATGGCACGCAAAGCGATGACCTGCTCGTAGGTTCTCTGGTCGCCCATGACACCCACGGACTTGACCGGCAACAACGCGGCAAACGCCTGCGAAATCTGCTTGTACAAGCCCGCGCTCTTGATTTCGGAGATGAAGATGGCGTCGGCCTCTCTCGCGATCTTGACCTGCTCCTTGGTGACCTCGCCCAAGACACGAATGGCCAAGCCTGGCCCGGGGAAGGGGTGTCTCCACACAAGGTCGTGGGGAACGCCCAAAAGCTCACCCAAGTGGCGCACCTCGTCCTTGAACAACTCGCGCAAAGGCTCGATCAACTTCAACTTCATGTTCTCCAACAAGCCCCCGACGTTGTGGTGGGTCTTGATCGTCTGCGAAGGCCCCTTGAACGAGATCGACTCGATGACATCGGGGTACAACGTGCCCTGCAACAAGTACTCGATCTCCTGGCCCAGCTTGGGCGTGATCTTGGCGGCCTCGTCCTCGAACACGTGGATGAACGTGTTGCCGATGATCTTACGCTTCTTCTCCGGGTCCGTGACGCCCTTGAGGCGGCCCAAGAACAACTCGGACGCGTCCACCACGGTCAAGTTGATGCCCAAGCCTTCGGTCAAGGTTCTGTGCACCTCCTCGGTCTCGTTCAACCGCATGACTCCGTTGTCCACGTAGATTGCGTGGAAACGGTCGCCAATGGCCTCCTTCATGATTTTCGCGCCGACGGTCGAGTCCACGCCCCCCGAAACGGCTCCAATGACCTCGGCGGTGGGTCCCACCAACTTGCGGATGCGCGCAATCTCGGTGTCTACAAAGTTTTCCATAGACCAGTTGGTCTCAGCCTGGCAAATGCTGACGGCGAAGTTGCGCAACAACGTCTTGCCGTGCACGGAGTGGGTGACCTCCGGGTGGAACTGGATGCCGAAAATGGGCTTCTCCTCGTGCGAGATCGCACAGAAAGGCGAGTTGTCCGACGTCGCAACCGTCTTGAATCCGCTTGGCAACGCATGCAACTTGTCTCCATGGGACATCCATACCTGCAGGTGGTCCACGCCCTCGAAAAGGTGGCACAGGGGGTCCTGGACGTTCAAGGTCGCAGGCCCGTACTCGCGCTTATCGCCACGACCAACCCCCTTTCCGTTGATCCACGCCAACTCTTGCATTCCGTAACATATACCCAAGATCGGAACGTCCAACTTGAAAACGTCGTGGTCTACGTGGGGAGCGTCTTCGGCGTATACCGAGTAGGGCCCTCCCGACAAAATCACACCCTTGGGTTTCCAGGACAATTCCAGGATTTTCTGGGTGCATGGCAACATCTCAGCATAGACATTGAATTCACGTAACCGCCGGGTGATGAGGTGCGAGTACTGCGAGCCAAAGTCCAAAACAAGAATGGTGTCGAACACCTTGGCGACCTCGATGGGCACGTCGTTGAGCGCGGCGGGGGCAGCAGACATGGAGTGAGTGTTCCCAAAAAAGAGATGGAGGTGGTTTGGGATGATTATAATTTTTTCGATGGGATGAGTCGCTGTCGCGCTGTCTGCAGGACGGGTTAGATTAGAACCGAGTCATTGAATACTGTGCATGGATGGAAGTGGCAGGCAGAATTGGGAGATGTGTGGGTTTTGCTAGATTTAAGTGTGCGTGGATTGGATGAGGTTGCCTGATTTTTTTAATCTGTGCGGTTTGTCTGTTCTGATCAGCCTGGTGTTTAGTATTGGTGGCAGTGATGTTCAGTATACAGTAAAACCTCGATAAATGAATATCGCGCTAAATGAATAACTCGATATCTGCATAAAAATACATGTAAATAATTATAGAAGCTCACCACAAATGTTTGGAGACATGAAAGAATTATTAGGCGAAGCAGAGAGCATGAGGGCAGTACATACTTGGCACTTTTTCAATTTCAATTGAATTTGGGAATTTTATTCAAATTGTAAGTCAATTCTTGTGACTTTTACCGCTGCTCACATGACATTCAGGTGACATAGATCCCGTGCTAGTCACGGTTTTACTCAACAATTTCCTTGACGATGAAGCATATGGTTGTCCGTCTGAGCGTTCGTTGCTGACGGAGCTATATGAAAGCTTTATAGATCTGGAGAAAAAGCTAAGCGATTGGGAAGATACTCACACTGAATATATACAGCGGTCCAACTGGACATAAATAGTATGAGCAATGCAAAAACATGATCAAAACACTGTTTAACATATAAATCTAGTATGCTCTAGTTAAATTCGACGTACAAATTTCATTGAAATTTACTTTCTCTTTGTGATATGTAGGCTTACCTATATTTAAACGAAAACATGGACATCTAATGATGGCTAGAAGAATTTCAATATCCTATCTTGATCAATGGAGTGGTATGCAACCAGAAAAGGTTTCTATGCAGGATACCTAGAATCAAGAATAAGAGTACTAGAAATCCACTTTCTTTTCATGCTGAAATGCTTTTTGTAATGGCTACGGTAATTCATCTTGACGTTTAAGCCAAAGCAATTCAACTGTTATGAAAAATATATTCTTTGTATTTATTGGCTTCAATAAATCGGTTTACAAAATATACTGTGTTTTTAATTAAATTTTTCCAATTTTTAAAGAGCAAATTCTTGGACAAAAAAACTAAAAATATAATTTTTTATTTACACAGGTATGATCGTCTCGAAATTCTCTATTATACCCACTATTTTTCATAATTTTATACATTTTCAGGAATTCACCTCATCAAGAAAACCACCCAAAGCCTCGATAAATGAATATCCTCGATAAGTGCATGAAAGCGCGCGTTTTTAATGTATTCACTTATCGCGGTTTTACTGTACCACACCGCGCTCGGCCACCGACCTCCCCGGCCACCGCGCCGGCAATTTCGGCTGCTTCATATCTCACGAATCCATAAAAAGAAAAAGAGTTTTTACAGAAAAGATATTCAATAAATAAAGACGCGTTTCAAATGCATGTACAGAAATGCCACATTGCCCACACAGATAGGGCCGGGGTTTTCGTCTTGGAGAGCCACTGCTTGGATTCGCACCAGATTCGTTGCTTGGGCTTTCCTCCGGTAGATCTGTCAACAATACATTATTTGGTCTATTAGACAGGAAGGGAACTTTCCACAATGGGTTTTATTCTAGGCTGTGGCTTTCGATTTTCTAAATTCATGTGTGTGGTGTGCTCACGAGTCACTTCAAGTGCGAGCACCTGCGTAGCTTGAAAGAGCATGAGCGACATATACCTTCGATTAAACTAACCCGTCGCAGTTTCCGGATTGTTTAGTCTGTGTATCATCGCGGAAGTTCCTGTGAAAAATTGAGTAATTGCCCAGACCTTAGTCGCAGAACCAGTCTCTTCAACGTTGTAGACATCTGCCTGCGCGATTCCCTTATGATCGGAGATATACCGCGATCAAACCGATCAGAAGATCCTTCTGGAGTATCACAATAGCATCAGACATTATCCCGAGACTTCTCAAGGTTGACCTTACGTTCTATCGGCTCGCCATATTTCGTGCATTTCTGTTGTAGGAGCCACACCGATGAAACATTGGTAGATCACCATTCATTAGCGTATCCTCTCCAATCGGAGTCATTACCTGGGTGTTTGCTAGTTCCAGCTGGAACAATTCGTGTGTTTTGCATCAATGTCAAAATGGATAGCATTGTCTTCCTCTGACAAGCTTCCAGTGCGTCCGACATTTGCGGTGAAGGAAATTGAGCTCAGAAATGACTTCAGTCAATAAACACGCGTTGCGCATTGCGTGGCCGAGCGGGCCGGTGGCCGAGCACGGTGTGGTAACTGTAGTCGTATACAGTTCGCGTGTGGTATCAATCCATGAAAGAGGATTACATAATTAATATACAAAAGGCTCTAGTATTTTCTGCGCTCAGTTTAGTAGGTCAGCAGATTTCGAGCAGTTCCCAGCTTAGTGCCATGTGAGGTATTGCCGAACCCGAGAACGGAGATTGAGGCCTTTAAGACCTAATTTCACCAAGTGACTATGAGTAGAGAAGCAAAATCAAATCGGCTTACAGCATACCCCACAGAAGTCTGCGTCAATTGTTCCAGATAGTGAAAATTGCCGAATCTCCTGTATACAACAAGATCTTCTTATTTCGGGCTCAGAAGTACTTGATTTTAGCATAGATTATTAGAAGGCTTTGTGATATTGGGATTGACAGGACTGGGCCAGAAACCAAAGCCCACGCTTATGTGCAGGTCATCTACCCCAGCAGTTTAGGCCCCGACGGATTTGGATCAGATTTTTCTATAATTTGAAAGTAAATGGATAAGCGGGGTGCCCAAGTCCGGGTTAACTGATCTCTTTGACTATTGTTGGAAAATAAGTCTCTGGGGCTGTGTGAAGTGAGTCTTATTTCCTGAGCCCTCGCTGGTTGCGAGGCAATCGAAGCTGCGATAAGGATAGATCCTTCGTTAGTAATATATCGTATTTGTTTTACGATAAACTACCCCTTGAGGAAGAAATGAAGCCATTTGATTGTCTCTGGGTGCTCAATAAGAAAGAAGGGGAATTTTTAAGCGAGACTTGTAGCGAAATGTTTAACTCATGTGCACGGAGATTGTGAAAAGACTTTATCGCTCTCCATCAAAGATACAAGTTTGAGGTTAGAATTTGCCCTGGCTTTGAAACATGTTCCATGGACGTAAAGACTGCGCTTCTTGATGGTGTGTTGAAGGAAGAAATCTACATGAAACAGCCCCCTGGCTATTCCGTATCAAGAAGAAAGGTGACTTCGTATATTAGCTCAAGAAGTCACCCTATGGTTTGAAGCAGACGCCACACTTCAGGAACGCGACAATGAACCGGGCAATGAAATTGCAGGAATACCTTTCTTGCATTCTCGAGCCTTGTCACTCTTCAAAGGCAAAGGATCGAGCTGCATTTCTCTAGCACTTTACGTTGATGATCTTTCATACTCAGCGCGAATGCAAAGGAGATAGCTTTTGCAAGAAGCGTTTGAGTGAAGCAGTCAGAATGAAAGATTTAGCATTGGCATGGAATGTCCCCGGTATGAATATTGAACATTACTCTTCGCACACAAAGGTCCATCTAGATGACTACAATGAGTCGCTCTTGGATGACTCTGGCTATGCGGGGATTCGTGTGATCACTACCCCAGCCGTACAGGTAAACATGGATGATTATCAGAAGGGTAAAGAAGATTTCCGTGATGATTCAGAGTATCGTTTCGTTGTTGAAAGGTACTCGATGCAACACTGAAATACCGCAGTTCCGCTGCCACTTAAGCCTCTTGAGTGTTGAGCCAGTCCATTTGTTGAGACACCTCTACAACGAGTGTGGGATCACCAAATACTGGTGGCACGAAATTGGATTCACAAAACCAACGCATTTACGAGAGATGCTAGCTCCACAAGACGTCACGTATGAAAATTTGAAAAGCCTTAACTGGTTTGTTAAAGTCATTAAGCGGGTCTATTCGGTTCGGTGCAGGGAAGAAAAGGACGGCGTGGTTCTTGTTCCCTTACTGGATAGACTATTATCTCAAGCACCCCATCGGACTAATCCGATGGGTCGATGACATTTGAACATCTAAGGTAAGATGAATGCGAAGTTGATCATATTTTGGGCAGGGGATTTTTGGCAGATTAAATTCTGAGTGAAATCTCCGAGTGAGTATACACACCTGAAATATGGTTACGACATATTATGGTTTTTTCTATAGCGATATAGTTTTTTTGTCGGCGGACTTAGTCCAATGATTTTTTTCCGTAATATGATGTTTCTTTAAAAAAAACACTGCGTACGGGGTGATTACGCATCCAATTCCGTAGATTCCATACCAATTTTACAAATCCCGTAATTACGCTAATTTGCACATCACTGCAACGATGCATTAACTTCCCCTACTCTTCTTAGCATGACGAGGGGTTTGCAAGGGTGAAAAACACCACTTTATAGACTTCTGATTTTGGCAAAAATAGCACTTGCTTAGAATCGGGCAATTTTGGGGCTATTCTGGGGCTAGTTTGAAGGATTTCGCCCGTTTTCTGGTGATCTTTTCGCTAAACTTTCTTGAAGGACACTGTCAGTTTTCAGTTTTCTTTTCAGCAGTTTTATGCAGGTATTTGTATCTTTTAAAAAGTGCAATTTATACTTTTAAAAGAGAGCGACAGATTCCCATCACTACTGATCAAACCACAGGAACGTGTTGTGATAACCCCAAACAACACTCGCATTTTTATTCGCTTTCTACACAAAAGTCGGAGGTTACTTCGTCGTCACCCGAAGAGAGTCATCTCGTTAGTGTATATTAATTATGAAATCTTCATCCTAAATTTATAATATGACAAGCTCTGACCAGTCCATGTATGAGAGCCTCTGGTGGGGAATGGGTGGCGGCTTATGTGCAGGTCGCCTACCCCAGCAGTTTCGGCCCTGACGAATTTGATTCTAATATACTCAAAATACAGTATTAGGTCGATCAACTTGGTAGTGGAGACTTGAAAGCCTGAAATATTTGTTCGCCTTTGGAATATAAGCCTGTGGGGCCGTGTGGAGTGAGTGTTATTTTCTTTGTCTTGGCTGGCTGCGAAATACGCTTATGAAGGTTATGAACCCTTCAGATCGGCCACTTACGACTTGAAGAAACGATGAGTCCACATCTGCTGTCTAGGAGACGGCACATCTACACCCCTGTGCGTATCACTATTCAACCACCACTAGCGCTTGACCAAAAGAAGACTCCATGAACCAGTGAACAAAGTGCGTTTCCTTACTATATGTCTGTAGAGACTTTCGCACCTGGAAAACGATAAATGCTTAAATTACTCAGAAAGAAAAGTTTTATCGCTTTAAAGATTGCACTGTCGAGTAATCGGAAGAAAGAAGCAGTTCATGGATGAAGGGCTTGCGGGGTTCTTCTCTTTGAAGTAGTCAGGGGCCAACTTCCGAATCTTGGAGATTCTCGTGGAGCCACCAACGAGTACAATGTCGTCCACCTGGCTCTTGTCGACCTTGACGTGCTTCAAGACCTATTCCACGGGGTCCATGGTAGACCTGAACAAGTCCAGGCACATTCCTCAAACCTGGTCCTGGTGATTGAGGTGTTTTTTTTAAAGAATCAATTGTATTATAGGGGGCTCCCACCTGAAGCTACAAAATCTATACTTCTATAGAAAAACCTATAATACATCTTGGAAAAGACACTGAGTAGTGAAAGGGCCCAACTTTCCCAAGCCTTACTCTCTCCTCCTTACCCTCTCCGCTTCGGTGTGGAATTTGATTCTTTCAAACAAGAGTCGACCCGATGGACGTTTGAGTCGACGAAGAAAAGGTTCTTTTCGCACGCTCGCAGGCGGTTATTAATCTTTTCAAGGCTCGCCGGTTGGTGGACAAATTCTTTTGTTCTTTCGCTCGAACTCACCCACGAAGTGGTTCACCAATCTATGGTCGAAGTCTTCTCCACCCAAGTGGATGTCACTCGCGGTGGAATTTACATCGACAATGCCGTCCTCGATACTCATCAAAGATACATCGATAGTACCATCGCCCTAATCAAAGATCAACCCGTTCTTCGTCTGAGAGCTCTGCTTGTGTAAGCCATACGCAATGGCTGGGGAAGTGAATGGATGACTAAATTGTTGGTTGGACTATTCTGCTAATCGACAGCTTTCAGCTAGGACCCTTTGAAAGTCTCATAGCGTTTATTGACAGAGGTATGAGTACATGTGCCTACCTCAGTCACGTTAGCAATTGGTATGTACTACTCGCTATACTTTCGTGCTATTGGTGCTATGTTTGGTGGTTTATGCAGTTATTTTTGGTAGTTCTTTCAACAAGGTACAGCTCCACACTAATTGGAGAGCGAAAGAAACCCATATCACAGCCGATCAATCTCAAAAAAAAAACAGAAAAGCTCTCTGTCCAGCTTGCCAACAGCCTCGGAATTCTCATACCTCTTCATCTCCGAAAGTATAGATCACTTTCATTTAGCTCTGCAACAGTCAAGTATGCCTCCTGATTTCCCTCAAATGAGCCCAGCACCTATAGTCTCAGAAACATTAGTGTAAACGCAAGAAAATGCGACAATTCCTGATCATCCATATCGGTGCCTCTTTCCTTTGCCTCTGGTGGAACCCACGGGCAGTGTTGAGAATAATAATAGTAATTACTACTTTTAATTACTACTTTTAGTAGTAATTACAGGTAAAATTATACTTTTCGTGATATAATTAATAAGTAGTAATTAGTATTTGAGTATAATTATATATAATTATACCTAATTACTACTATGTTTATAGGCATCACTTTGAGCGTCTAAAACACACAGTGAGTACTTATAATAAAGCAGATTTCTGAATTATGTGGACCCCTCAATGTGAGGTTTGTTTTGAAAAAAACCAAACGTGTATAAACTTAAGTGATATCATCAGCCATTCCATTTTTTTCATTGTCCAAGGGGATATATATTGGCGCTTCACACCTGTCTACCTCATGTGGTGTTTCGTCCATGACAAAATCGCTCTCCTCGTCAAATAAAGCTACCGCCTCGTCGGAAATAAGGCCTCGATGTCTGAGAATCGTCAAAATTTTAATTATTGTCGGGAGCAAACGATTGCGTTTCTTCGTTAACGTGTCATTAAGCCTCGAGAATAACGACTCAGCGGGGGCAGACATGGCCGGAGTCGCCAAGAAGTCCCTCGCCATGAGACTGATTATTGGAAACCTGCTTTTCCAAGGATCGTAAAGATCTTCGATCGAATCCGTATCATTCAATACATCTTCAGCAAGATAAATTGATACCTCGTCACCCTAATCATCGAAGTGGCACCTCCGACGCGTAGTTTACCCCCCGCTTTTCCACATTTATTTCTTGTGGGTTGTCTTGCATTTTCGGAATCCGCTTCAACTGTGAAGCCGAATTTCAGCCAGTATCGATCGAAAACGCCCCGAACGTGCCTCTTTATGGTAGAGAGAGTCTTATTCGCAGGCCTTTTTCTTCGAACAACTTGAGCTTTACTCGGGGGTCAAGAACGGAGGCGAGACACAAATTCTTGATCGGGTCGATATCTTTAGGAATAACATCGTCCTTATCGCCTAAAGGATAGTATTGGAGTAATTTGAGCGAGACTTGTCTCAATCATCTAGCGATCAAAGCATTATTGAGCAATGTGTCACTGCGTTCCCAGGACCTGAGTTCATTGAAAGATGAAAGACGTAAGGAACAGTAGAGCTTATAGCCATCTCTTATACCATTGAAGCATAATAGTAGGTTCTCTGAAGCTTTTGAGAACTTTGCAAACAAAAGTCAAGTAATCCCAGTCCTCTTCGGTGAACGAGATGTTTCTCACCTTATAGTGCTCCCGGTTAGCCTTCGGCAAATTGTCAACTTTACCAAGTGACTCAGTGATCTCCTTTCGCAATTTTAAAGATCGATGAAGCATTTTGTAGGTGGAAAGCCACCTGGTTGTTCTTTAATAGGCTTTCGGGGCCCCCATTCACACCATTAGCGCTCTTGTGCGCGGCAACGATAGACGCAAAAGTGTTTTTCAAATATGGGTGAAAATTGACTCCGTGAGCGAGAATTTAAACAGCCAAAGCCAAACCTTTCATTTAATCTTGGTCTGGAGTTTCTCTTCGTACTTTGTTAATTTCGACATCAAGCTGCGTAGACTTCGTTGGTCTGAAGAAAGTCCATTTCGAAAAAGCAAAGATGGCTAAGTTGAAAATATGCCCAGCACCACGCACATCTGCAACTGCTTCGAGCTCTTTTCACGAACATTCTCTCCCAAATTCATCGACCAAAACATTGATGGGGCAGGCATTGTCTCTGGTTATAGACAGGATACGGTCTTCAATTTAATAGTCTTTAAGAACATTCTTGAGAAGGCCAAAAAGCACATCGCCCGTATGTGAAGTGGTTGTCATAATTTCGAAACCAATCGTATCTGTTTGAAGCCTGAATCTCTCGTCATAGTAGTGAACTGTAACAGCGAAAGACTCTAAATTGTTACTGGCTCTCCACTCGTCGATAGTATGAGCAAATCGACTTTTGTTCTTTGCGAGAACATTTTCGAAGGGTTCATTTTGATGTAGTAATCAAGAAGCAGATCTCTCAATGTGATATAAGATATCGAGGGTACGTCACTTTTGAGGTACACGAGAAGCCTTCTCACAGCAGGAACATCAACAAAAGAGAAGGGTAAATTGGCCGATACCACAACATCCAACAACAACTTTTGGTAATGATTGGGATCGAATCTGGCAATCTTGAGCCGTTTGTTAGTAAGCAGTGGGCTCCCGAGACACAAATTGGTTTGAGCGACGTCAGGCAGGAAATAGCTTTCGATTCAATTCTGCGGGGACAGTAAGAATGCGCCAATTCTCGACTCCGATATAGGGTCCTCGCGAACTTCAAGGGCCGCAAGGACTGTAGGACTCATTACTGACAACGCACGAGAATATTGTGTCTTAAAGTGTTCGGAAACGTTTTTCTTATTGATTGGCCATGTCGATACGTTGATGTAGCTCTGAAATTTGGAGCATCGAACTGTGATGGTTCTATACTGCTCCTCGACGTAAGGCTGAAGCTTTCAACCAAATAGACCATAGTTGAATATAGAAGCAGCGCTTTCCAACGGTGCTAACTTGGAGTTGGGAGGCTTCTCCTCTGCATCGCTGTACTTCACACGCTGAGAATACAGGATGGACATCTCAATAAGTCTGGTTGTGGAAGAGTTCAGAGACTCTTTAATTCAAACGGGCGAGAAGGGTTGGAAGGGGCGCCCACCCGCAGAGCGCGACAGTTCAGTGTTAAAATTTGCTCTTTGGGATAGACAGAACCCGATTCACGAGTCACGATAGGCAAAGTATAACATTTCGCCACCTTGGGGTCCGCAAAAGTTGAGTAGATCCCCATCTTTCAGTGCGTTCTGCATATAGCGGGCTAATTACCAGTATAATTATACTTAATTACTAGTATAATTATCTAAATTACTATTGGTCGCGGTATAATTAGTAACTATTTTGTAGTAATTACTACTTATAATTACTATCAACACTGGCCACGGGTATGGTGTCTGTTTATCTGCAGGTCACCTACCCCAGCAGTTTAGGCCCTGGCGAAATCACTCAAAATCTATGTAATGTTTGTATTTCAGCACGCCGATGTCATCTAAAGGTGACTCAAACTTCACTTTATATTTCGTTTGTGATAATTTCTCTTTGTGGCTACGTAGAGTGGGACTGAATTTGTCGTGCTCGTCCCGGCTACAAAGTATGGCTGCGGTATATTAACAATCGATATGGCCATATTTTTCGCGATCTGACCAGAAAGCAGCAAGTAGTAGGTGCAACAATACTCAACTTGATCCTCATTGGCATCACCTTGAGCGGTTAAGAAAATGCTCAAATAGCAATGTTGATAGATATTCGAACAGATGCAGATGTATAAGCAGTGTTGTTGTATACCGTCATTAGAGTTGAACCAGGTAAGGATACAAATAAATTCCCTCAGTCAAACTGTGTTCCAGACACCACAAACAGCGTTCAGTGGGTCAAATAATTTTGCCGTTTTGTGAGCCCGTGTTCGCTTTGACGTCATGTGGTGAGAACCGGTCATTCTTTATACATTCACTAATACTCAATTACCCATATAAATAACGCTATAGTAGAGTCGACTTCTCTCCAGCTTTACTTCCGAATAATAAAAAATTTCAGTTATTTTGACGTTAACAGCACTGATAATGTGGCCCGGGACTGCCGCGGGTCTTCCGGTACTAGTGTTGCAGAGTGCGATTTTGCACCCATTTTCGGGCTCCGTTTTTATACTCTTACGGATCTTGGCATACACAGAGCTTCCATTTTTTGCTATCGAATAGAAAGGACGATCCTCAAAGTTCCAAAAAGAATTTTTGGAATTCTCAGTGAGTCTCTTGCTACATATTTGCTGTACATTCCCTTCGCTACAATAGACCATTAGCTAGAATAAGCCTTAACGAGGATTCCACTATTTTCCACACAGGAGATCTAAAAGGTTGAGTTCGAACTTCATCGGCTGTTCCTCAAATCCGCAAACCCCGCACCACAGTCTGAGTCAATTCTTCACCTCCTTCCTCCATTCCACCATACCCAGAAGACTGATACAAACGCATCTTGACAGGTCTCCGGCCCGTACTTGACTATATAGGAAGCCGGCTTTTCATTGTTGTTCTCATTTTTGTGGCGTTTGCGCAGCCAAATTGAAAGAACGGGTTTGTATTGAGCCAAGTTCAAGCGACTTCCAGCGGTTTTTCGGTCTCAGAAACGCTCGGGCTAGATCGCCCAATACTATCGTTGATTCCACCCAGACACCAGAAAGTATATCATTCAGTCAAAGAGGTCTTGAACAAGGAAAGACAGTCCCTGGGACTGGTTTCGGCCCAAAGGCCAATCTTTGTGTTCACTTTTAAAGAACTATAATGCGCCTGTTGCCCCCGCCAAGAAGAACTAGGCGGCGGCGCTGGAAGATAATAAGCAGGTACATTCGGCAATCGTTCCTGAGGAAAAAGCCCTGGACTCCTGGGGAATTGATCTCAAAGAGAAACTCTGTATCTCGCATCAGGCGATCTCGATTAGGACGTCTTCGCCGCTCGAGAATCAATGGGCTTCGGATGTTGCGCAGGTCACTCCATGGATTGGGATAGGCAGATTTAGAAGTTGGGGATGTGGGATAAATGCGTTGCTGATGTTAAGTTAGATATGGCGGATTTGGTTCTGGGTCAGGCATTTGCTTGGTGTTTCGTCACAGTGTTCAGTCTTTGGTGATACGTGGTTGGTGTGCTTTGGCTAAAGTCATGCTTCACAGTATATATAAGAATCTCTCGGACTAGGCAGATCGTGGAAACCACGTCTTTCGGAAGTCTCACTTCTAGGGTGTTGGAGTTAGGAGCAGACAGCTTGCTGATCGGGTTGAATAGAGCTGATTCTTAGTGACGACTAGAAGAGCCAGTACTGATTAGTCAGATATGAGCTTGCTGAACACCTTATTACAAAGTCATTATCCTTTAATTTCTTGGCACAATAGTTTTCTATGAACAGAAAGTCACGACAGCTGAGCTGCTGCATAGTGCCCACAATTTCGAACTCACCAAATCTGAGTAGATCAGCTTCTTTAAAAGAGCACTTTGAGCTGATAAGTGTCGAAGTAGTGACCACACAACGTGCCGAGCTCGTTTCTGTCAGTTATTAGACCTTGATCGCCTTATTTTTATCGCCGGTTTGATCAGCTGGAATATATCTCGACAGGAACGACGGCACAGCTTTTCGGCGGGCTATGCGTAGTGATGTTCCTCGGACTTGAAATACTGCAAGAATTCATATATTATGAGCTCTCTCTCTCTGCAAGTTTCAAATCCACGCGTATATTAAATCCATCTTGGCGACGAACACGAGCTTGGATTTTGTTTTGGCGAGCACATAATGGTTGGCCTTCGGGTACAGTGGGATTGAAATTTCCTGTATTCGTCCAATTTCTTCATCGCAACGAGTCGGGTGGCGGTGGTAGTCTCGAGAGGTCAAGCTCTGCGAAAGAACAGATGCTTCTTGATGAAGAATAAACCACAATAGGTGACTCAAACTGAAAAGTCATTCTGGAAAAAGAGCAGCTAGAACCTTCACTCTCTTCGGAACCGCTGGAAAACTGGGTTTCCTCGTTTGAAAAAAGAGCACGGGCTACTGCATTCCAGTAGGACACAAATTAGACCCACACTCGATCTGAAAGATTCCCCCACCTCAAATCATGCACCCAAAGACATGTCCTGGATTCCTGATTATCATAAGAAGTTGCAACAGAAAAATAGCTCGTCTGATTCCACACTGCTGCTATCCTACTAATAAATCACCGCGTACCCTGTCTCCCTTTGAATCACAAACTATATTGTGCAATTTGCAGTGGACAATTGAGTCTCGGAGATGCACCCAGAGGGTACTGCCAAAAGCTTACCAGAGGCATTGTCGCCGTCAATGTAAGCAGCCTTGTATCTACCTCAAGGAGTGAAGCTCTTTTTGGTAGCAGGAGCCGGGCCTGTAGGCAACTTTTTGTAAAAAGACACAACCTCGGCCATTCTCTTGGCATTTGGGTTGGACCCAATGTTCTGGTATTGTTTGTACCTATGCTTTATGTGACGTGATTAAGTTTTGCAAGACTGAAGGCAAGGAAACTGTTTTTTAGGTTCATGGCCACCATGGGTGCTCGGATTTTGGCACTCGCTATTCGCTATTCTTCACCCCACGTTTCTCTTAAACATTTAGGCCTTGATGCTACACGTGTAGCCCGACAGTTAGTCTCTTGGTTCATGAAGTGCAAGTAGTAATATATTACTCATCCAGTCTCGGGGAGTTCTTCTACACCAATATTCCCCTAGCAACAGAATTAACATGGACCACCAATAAAATGTGATTGGCTAGTCGGCAGCATGTCAGGATTCTCGTGTATCTGCAATCCAGAATCTTGAATAGAGAGGGCAAATTCATTTGAAGCCTGGGAACTAGAGAAAATGGTTCTTAGCCTGGTAAATCAGAGAAGATTCTGCTTCAATATATGCTCTCTTTGGGGAGACTAGACATAATACCGAATTGTTCCTTCTTCGCAGCTACAACTGAGGCAAGGATGAGAACGATCATAAATGCTAATTTAAAGTCTGTGCCAATCAGGGGATGACTATGAATTCTCACTATTTCTTCCCCAATGAATTCGGCCACACCGAATTCGCTATCGACACCCAATCAGGTCGAGCACAATGTATTCTCCATGAGTTTGCTGGGCTCAACTTCACTGGTACATTCAATAACCTTTAGGTAAAAAGGAGAGTAGGAAGAGAAGACTCTTTCGAAATCTCGCTTTCTCAATAACCGTAAATTTCGTACTCTTCCGTATCAGTCCAAGTTTGCTTTCATACGCTGGGTGAAGGCAGCCAAGCGGTGTGGCACAGAATTTCGCAGCCATAGAACACTGTCATTCTAGCAATAGTCTTTTTAGTATCCTGGAATTTTTTTGAAGGAAACTCAATTTGTCTGCTTATCTCTTTTATTTCAAGCAGATTCCAAGCAGTTTCGTGCATTATTTAGCAATTTTGTCAAGAAGGTACATCTCCACACTGTTAGGAGAGGTCACCATATCAAAACCGATCAAAACCGCGAGAACGCATTACGATTACACCAAACAACACTCGTGAATTTAATTCCTCGTAACACAGAGTCGGTGGTGGCTTCGTCGTCATCTATAAAGATAGGCTCTCCGCTCAGCTAAAAATCAGCTTCGATCTTCCTCCTTCTCTCCATCTCCGTCATCCAGAAAGTAAGGATCACTCTCGTGTAGCTCTTCTTTTGAGTTCCCTCAACTGAGCCCAAGAGCAAAGTCTCTTTGAACCAAGTCTAGCTGTATGTTTACTCGAAATACTCCTATCAGTCGTCAGGTGGCCGATTCCTTCATTCTGAGGATAAGATGCATCAAGGTCTGGTTTCGAAAAAACGCCCCTCAGCCTGAGAATTGCCTTCGTCTTGATTGTGTCTGGCGAAAACCTGCTTCTTTTGTCAGTTACTACGTACTTCACCTTGAAGAAAGAAGCTCAGAAGGCGCGGACACAGATGACGCGATACTTAGTTCTTCGGCATCCCGTCCTTCATGACAACAGTAGATATTAATGGGCTCCAGTCTGAATAATATTTGAGCATAGTAACCTTACTTGCATATAATGAAAGCTCCTGCTTCACCTACTCTGTCTTGTCTTTGAAAGGTTTAAAAAGCTCTTTAATGGTATACAGAATGGTAGATGGTAGCCGTGAATCCTGAGCATGTCAACGAGGGTCAACACTGTCGCGATGTAATAATTTCAAGCAATCAAATAATACAAAGCCGGGTATTGTAATATGGAGTGATCTGGCACACGCTTTTTGAACTTCCACAGCGAGCAAGAATTGAGTCCCTTGATGGTGGAGTGTTGCATCTATTGGCTCTGCCTCAGGAATTGTCTGAAGATGGCGACGAACAAAGAAGCAGGGTTGTGCACAATAAAGTAATGAATGTAATGGACATCAGCGTACAATCCCAAACCGTCATCGCGACGTTTTTCAACGCTGCAATACGGCAGCCTTGAACAGTTCGAAGGTCTTCCAGGCTTCAAACCGCACATTTCGCCACGTACGAATGTGCTTTAATGCTTTTTGAAAAAATTTCAAAAGTTTTGAATACAATTTTCACGGAAAATACTACTTACTAGCAGGCCTGGATTACAGTATACCACACTGCACTCGGTATTGAGAGAGCTCATATCACAACCGATCAAATCCGCAGGAATGTATTGTGATTACTCCAAACAACACTGGCATATTTTTTGCTTTCTACAGAGAGCCGGAAGTGACTTTGTCGTCATCCGAAATAGAGAGCTTATCACCAGCTTCGGATTCTTATATCTATCCATCTCCGAGAGTATGAATCGCTCTCGTCAAGCTTTTCTTCCGTGGCATATGTCCCTGTGTGTCCCTTGATCGAGTCCAAGGGAACAAGCGTTCTCGGCCCCAATTTAAATTAAATATATGCGACAAAGTCTGATCAATCCATACATCAGAGCCCCTGCTGGGAACAACGTTGGTGTGTGCTTATGTGCAGGTCGCCTACCCCAGCAGTTTAGGCCCAGACGAATTCTGCCAGAATCTGTGAAGTTTTTGTATTTGAGCACGCGGGAGTCATCTATCGGGATAACGTGACTTCTCAATGTATACAGATTGTGGTTATTTACTCATTTTGGCCTTTGCAGCGAGACCGAATTTGGCGATCTATCAGAAAGCAGCAACTAGAGGGTGTGATGATTTATTCATACATTTTTCTTCATGATATCTCTTTGAGCGATGAAGGCCCACAAAATAAGAGAACAGAAATGTTGATGGATAATTAAAGATATGTATGTACAGAATCAATGTGGTTAGATACGGTCATAATAGCCGAAACTAAAAGCTTGAAATAGGTACGAATAAACCCCCCTCTCCAATCTGCATACCAGGCACATCAAACGAGGTTGTAAAAAATGGTGCAACGCAACCGATGCCACAACTTGGAATGTTCGTGGGTTTTGCCAATGGAGGCTGAACACAATGCCGGGTACTTTATCCCGGAGCTTCCTGGGCCAATACCATATTAGGTGTTTAGCGCGTATGGCCTAATTTTGTCACCTATTGCTAAAATCTTTTCTCCCTTCTGACCAAAATACTAAAATTTTTCCCTCTAAGAAGTTGACCCACTGTTCTTCTATAAATTGATTTCGCAGTCATTAGACCAGATATGTGAGCACCTTTGAATCTACAGAATGCCGCCACAATCTTCGGACTTTTTCACACAAAATGGATCAGAGACAAACTTGAGCGAAAGCGATCAATATAGCTCCGAAAACCCCGCCTTTGTGTCGGAATTCTACCCGATTCAACTGCCCAATATCGCTGGTGTACGGGTCTTTGTACACCCTCGCCAGTGCTCGGGTGCTGGTCGAAAGTAATCGTTCTTGGAGTCTATGTTTATCGAAATCATCTACGGCAATCAAAACAATGTAAATGAGGATATCATTGGACTCGGTGAGAAAATAATTCAGTGCTTCTGTAAGAGAATTCAAATATAAAGAAGGTTGCAGGCGGCGTGCTTATGTGCAGGTCGCCTACCCCAGCAGTTTGGGCACAGACGAATTCTACCAGAGTCTGTGAGGCGATTGTAGCTTAGGACGCCGGAGTCATCTGAAAGATATTTCAGTTGATAAATTTATATATCATGTCTTTCTTCACTTATTATGGCTTTGTAGCGGGACAGAATTTTGGCGTGCCACGTGCGGCTGCAAAGTATGGCTGCGGCGTATTAGAGATTATACTTATGTTTTGGCGATCTAATCAGAAAGCAGAAAGTAGAAAGTGTAACTAACTTTTCAAAATTCTCTCTTCATGGCATTGATTTGAGCGTTGAAGGCCCAGAAATTGAAAAGGCACGACCAGGCAACTATTGGCATTCGATGGGCGACAATATACAAGCTTCCCAAGAACCCGAGTTTCCAGGGAGGCGCAGAAATCGAACGAGAAGAGAATGAAGCAATTGGGGAAATTGCCCTTGGAGCCTTATGAGAGAGATCACTGTGTGGTTTTGGAAGTTAAATCAAAAGCGGATTATGGAAGACGTGAGTGCTGCTAATATTTCTTTGCCCATATTTAATATTTCATATTTCAATATGTCAAAAGTTATGTCAAAAGTTATGTCAAAAGCGTTGACGAAAAGAGTCTAGTGGAGAGATGTTAGAACCCGAGGACAAAGAACAGCCGATTACTTGAAGTCAGAGAAGTACTGAATACCCGAGGGCAGCTCAGCACAACGGCACATCTTTTTGGTACGTAAGCTCAGTATTATAGGTTTTTCTATAGCAGTATAGATTTTGTAGCTTCAGGTGGGAGCCCCCTATTATACAATTGATTCTTTAAAAAAAAAAAGCTCAAGATTCGTTCACGTTTGCTTCGTTGAAATCACACAAGGCCATCTCAAAGCTGTTAAAAGCAAACGCTCGTAAAAGCAAACGCTCGAAGATGGTACTCATCGGAAACCCCACATTTTTTCAAAAAGAATCAATACTGTATTCTGCCCCCGTAACGCATTTGTTCATCGCCCAAACCCACCAGCCTGGCGTGCTCACGTGACCCACCAACCACCACGGTGCAACGTCAATTTATGCATATCCCCAGAATCTCCAAAAATCAAAGAAACCTTAGGAAAAAGAGCCTCGCTGAAAAACGCGCTCCATTCACATCATCTTCCCTCGACCGCCTTCCTAAACTGGCCTGCGATGCGTCTCCGCAACTGGGCCCATGCAGGCAGATCAAGTCCCTCATCACCACCAACTCTTCTCTGTTAGTCATGGCTGATAGACCCGTCATACACGTTCCGTCCTCGGACGAAGAAGAGGACGAGATCCAGGTGCTTGCCTTCCAGAAGGTGGCGCAAACTCTCATTGAAAGCGCCCCGCCCAAAGTGGTCAAAAAGCTTTGTGAGCACGAATGCCCGGTCTGCTTCGATGCTCTCGAAAACGCCACTGCCACGTCCTGCGGTCACGTGTTCTGTCTAGAGTGTCTTCAAAAAAGCATTGCTGCGTCTTCGGCCCGGGGCCAAACCCGAGGGAGAAAAGGTGTGGGTCTCTGCCCCATGTGTAGAAAACCGGTCGCATTCAAAGACGCGATTGTGCTACGCTTGAAGGTCGGAGCCAAGGTGGAACCGCCGGGAGGGGTCGATACGAACGTGGGTAATTTCGTAAACACCCCGAATATTGCTGGTTTTGCCACTACACCGTCGCCGTTTCCGGGAAGTGGTCTGGAGCTCGACGATCTGATGTCTCGGCCGCAAACAGGTGAATCTCTGTAGATAGGTGGCCAAACATTTATGTGTACATATGGTTGTGGCTAGATATGGTCGTGGTAGCCAGAACTAAACGTTCGGAATGAGTACCAATAGACTCAAGGAAACCCCCTCCATTCATCTGTGTACCAGGCACATCAAACGGAGTTTATTGAGCTGGCCACAGATCAATCGATGTCAAAACCTGGATCATTTGTGGGTATTATCCATGAAGCCTGAGCAACTCGATCCCAGAACTTTTTGTCCGAAATCCAATATTTCCGGAAAATCTATTACCTTTGCATCAGTTCCACTCAAGCGAGTACAAGCCACCTGTGGCTTCCCTCGCCTGTTTCCATTAGACCTATATTGGCTTCTTAAGAAGTTGGCCCACTGTTCGTCTGCCAGGCAATTTCGCAGTCAACAAACCTCACATTGAGTACCTTTTAATCTGCCACAACCACCGAATTTTTCCGCTAAATGAACCAGAGGCAACCGTGAGCGAAAAATTTCAATATAGCCCCAAAATTTCCGCCTTTTTGTCGGAACTCTTCCCGGTTCAACTGCCCAATATCGCTGGTGTACGGGTGTGTCCGGTGCTGGTGCTGGTCAAATCGATCATTCTCGAAGATTTGTTTACCGAAACCACCACGGCCAATCAAAACAAGGATATACGGGTATAGCACTTGATTGGGATGTAACGCTTTCGATGCTCTTGAAAAGAGAAAATCAATAGAAAGAAGGTTGCAGGCGGCGTGCTTATGTGCAGGTCGCCTACCCCAGCAGTTTAGGCCCTGACGAATTCCGTCAAAATATGTTGAATATGCTATTTGTGCATGCCAATGATATCACCAAGTGAACTTAACTTCTTGATGTCTATATTTCGTGATCACGTACTCTTGGTGGCTTCCATATTGGTACTGAATGCTGCGTCCCGACTGAAAGCATGGCTGCGGTGTGATAGTATCGATATGATCATTGGTCTCGCGATATCATGAGAAGTATCGAGTAAAAAGCATACGAAATTCTTCGGCAATAATATCAACATTGATGACATCATTTGAGCGCTTGAAGCCCACATAAGGCTTTTGAAAAAAGCAAATTTTCGTCCATGCACAGTATTACCTTTTACATTCATGGATTTCAGGGCTCTGGGACTGTACTGAGACATTCCCAGTCTCGGCCAACGTCGGTGGGCGTCGTCCGGTTTAGTTTTTTACAAATTGGGCCAGGTCACTGAAGCTATACAGGCTGGCGCAGTCCCGTTGGGCGTTCGACACTTCTGAGGCGTATTCAAATCTCTGTTGGGCGTGCATCGCTTTTGAGGTGTTCTCGGATTCCTTAAGGCAGTCGATCTCTCCGGCTCTATAGAGGCTCCTAACCTTAGGTATTGTATATACTCGACCTCGTTCCCAACTTTGGGGACTCCTTCCCAACGTTGGGCAAAAAGAATCATCAAGAATAGAAATTACCGAATGAATAGTCAGTTTTACGCTACGCCAGAACCCAAAAATGATACCTATATATATTATTGACTATGGCTCGATACATTGACTTTAAGCTATCAGTACTATATGTTTGTACTTCGTCTTCCACTTAAGGATGATCTTCATCAAGGTATGGAGCCGGATGAGCGCCGCTCTACTGGAGCATTACCAACGTTTCGTCAGCCTTTGGTGATATTGCTTCTTTTACCTGTAGCATGCACTTTACCTCAGACATAAAAGAATGGGGTACTGATAGAGTCTATTTCTATCTCATAGATATCGGGAAAGACAGTTTTTCGAGATCTGTGATGTTGTCCAGCAATACAATTCTCATCTTGCCTCTCTTCCTCTAGTTACATGATTGACTCAGTAAACTCTGCGATCGACTCATCCTTCACGAAGATGTCTGGTATTAATGACCGACCTGAGCCATCATTAGGTCTTCGTTTTTGTTTTGCTTTGCATGTAGTGGAAGTTTTGGCCTCTATGCGTACTCCATCTCGTGCTTGTGAAGGAGCTCAGTTGCGCTTCCTTTTTTTTTCTTTTCTTTGAAAGAAACAGATATGTATTGAAGGATGTCGGTTACCTTAGCCGTGGGCGAAAACCATACATTCTATAGAAAACCTTAACTCACTCAAATTTTCCAGATGTGTAACGCACATCCGGTTTTTTGGTGTCGTCCGGGTTCGAACCCGGAGTCTGAGGCGTATTCACTCGAATCTGGATCTTGCTCCAGGACTCGAGGCTTCTTACACAAAGCTACAACATTACTTTCCCATTTATGAAAAAGATCTTGGCGACATGAAGAACATTTTCTCGCAACCGTACTAGATCCCAGACTCAAGCTCATGTTTTTCGAACAAATGAATTTTGCAGGGGATATCATTTCTGAGTTTGAAAATCATTTGCAGATTGCTCATTTACGCTATGTAAACACTTTGAAAGAGAATTGGAATCTTTGGGAAGAACAGAATGAGCCTCAAATTCAATTTATCGCTAAGCGTGAAAGCTCCGGCTGGTTTCTTGAAATCGAACCTTTTGACAATGAGTATGACGAACTTACGTCTTAGTTTGAGTCAAGAAGAGAGTAGAGAGTCAAACAACCCAACATCTTTTATCGAGCTGGAGGAAAAGATTTTATTGTTCTTTCTAAGATGGCTAAAGACTTTCAAGCAATTCCAGCTATGTCTGCGCCCTCTGAAGTATTATTCTCACAGATAGGCGAGGTGGTTACAAAGAAAAGAAAGGAATTGCTGGCAAGTTGAACAAAAATCTTGGTGTTTCTCAAGTATCGGTTTTATTCTGTCGGCTTTGAGAAAACTTTACGAGAGATCGAAGACATGGATGAGGATCTGAGGACCTGGATGAAGTGCTGAGCGGAGAGCTCTTTCCGGCGAAAAGAAGCAGGTGATCAGATCAAAATTAAACGTCAGATAAGATGTTCAAATAAACAAACTTTGTGTACGAATCATGGTTATCGTGACATGAAAGAGATTCAGAGAGGCGTTGGTGATAAGTTTGATGTCCACGTTGAAAAGTGTGAAACAGACGGACAACTTCAAAAGATATAGATTTTATCGTAAATCCTTACGATTTCTTTGTAAACGATAAAATATCGGAAAAATTTACGATGTTTACGATCGTGATGGGTCTGCCATATAAGGTGTCGTTAACATCATTAACGATGTGTTCGCCGCAACACTGGTACAAAACGAACATTTGGCTAGCCTCTCGGGGTTTAACCAGGCTCTGCTTTGAAGTCAAACACGCCGAAACGACGAAAGCCTTCAGCTCCGAACCGACTGCTCGCGTGCCAAACAGTGCTGCGCGTTACGCCAAAATTACGCCAAAATTACGATTTACGAAATTGGAGACCAGCGTAATTTTCACCATTCTTGGAATTACGGTTTTGGGAGCCATCGTAATCTCCATCGTAATCGTAATTTTAGCGTAATTTTTTCGTAATTTTTCGTAATTTCTTCGTAGTTTTTTCTAATTTTTTCGTAAATTGTTCATAATCTTACCGCAACAAATTCAAATTCAAAACATGGAAACACGCTACCGAAAATTGCTATAACATGAATATTACGGTACCATAATCTTCATTAGTATGAGACAGTGATTAGCTAAATTACTCTCATTTGTGGGCAATCTCGCCACTTAACACTTTGAAAGGTGTTGAAATAATGAATTTATGTATTTCCTAATTTCGATGCTGTGTTCGTAGAGATCTAAGCGGGACGTATTTTGTTTTTTTAAAATTGAGTGCTGTGTGAAGAAATGAGCTGTTTCGTGCCCAAATAGAGCTGCTCGAAAACAGCGAATCTATCCGATCATCAAGAATGCGTGTACTCAACTGATCTCGACAACTTCACCAACGTCAACCTCCATCTCATCATCATCATTGTCCTTGATCTCTCTCGCGACCTGGTCGCATAACTCCACGTCATCTTCAGTGTTCTCATCATCAGATTCTACACCCAGGTCAAAGTCATCTGGCCTTCTTTTCGTCACCTTGTCGTTGACCACTGCCATCATATTGATTGTGGCTGGGGAAATTTTATTCCTCTTCTTTGTGATCATATCGCCGCGTTTTGAAAAAGGATTCTGCCAACGCTGACATAGCTGGAATTGCCAAAATTTCTTTTGCAAGCTGATGAAGTATAATAATTTGTCTTATTCTGTTGCGATAATAATTGACGATATCGAAGTTTGCAGTTTTTTCAAAAAGGGAGGCCAAGAACTCGTTTTCTTCGTCCCCAGACCCTTCATGGTCACTAGGATAAGGGAAGTCTATCCTGCCTGGCCGGTTGTCACTTTATGAGCCGTGTTCGACAGTCACCTCATTTTACAGTCTCTGTGCTCCATAGTTGATTCGTAAAGTAAATCTTCCAAATTTTTCCTGATGCAACTTACCAAGACACGCGGGAACGATTCTCTGGTCTCAAAATATTTGAGTTTGTACTTTGGATCAAGAGCGCTGGCGATATAGAGGATAGCCCTGTCACCAAAATCTAAAAGCAGGCGAACTCAGATTTTTCGATTCATTGGAATTGAATTTAGCCTGTGAACAAGACTCATCCGAAGAGATACCTGTCACCGTAATTGAGCACGCAGAATGTGAAAGTAGGCTTAAGAGAAGGCGGCGTGAATGAGGCGAGTTGTTCTCGTTTCTTTTTTTTTAAATCAACGAGCGTGGAGCATTCGACTATCACAAAATTGACGGCCGTGAACACGTGCATGTTAGGTGCTTTTGCTTAGGGCTTTAACCGAATATCTGAACAAGATGTGCAGCACTGGTTAATGAGCGACTCACTGGAGAAAGACCTTAAAATCCTGTGAAAATCGTAATAAAATCGTAATAAAATCGTAAAAAAAACGTAAAAAAAACGTAAAAAAACGTAAAAAAATTTAAGTAAAACGTATTAAGAAAAAATTACGATTTACGAAAATGGGAGTCGTCGTAATCGTAAATCGCAATCGTAATTTTGTAACGTAAAAACGTAATTTTTATTACGATTTACGAAAAATTACGCCAGCGCGCAACACTGGTCATCACCACCATTTTTCAAATTAAGTTTGTGGGAGCCATCGTATTCACCATCGTAATCGTAAGTCGTAGTATCGGCGTAATTCTACGAGATTTTAGCGTGATTTTTCGTAATGTTTTCGAAATTTTTTTTTTTCAAAGAAACAGATGTGTATTGAAGGATGCCGCTTACCTTGGCCGTGGGCGAAAACTATATATTCTATAGAAAACCTTAACACACTTGATTTTCCAGACTTCCTGAACGGCATCCAAAATGGTAGATGGTATCGCATATTACATGTAGATGGATCGAACTCAAAGAAAATATACATGCTACCCTTGTAATAATTGTCGAAAACATATTGATTATGGAACTGGGCGAAAGTTTTGGAATTGCACGAGAGCTTTGAAGAAATTCACATTCAATTTTTTTTTTTTTTTCTAAAGAAACATCACATTGGGGGGTGCTGTGATTCGGCTGCTATGCGAGCGAGCCTCATCTCAGCAAAACTATATATTCTGTAGAAAAAACCTCCGATGGAGTATGGAGTTTTGAGTAGGACTTCCTCATGGGAAATTCTCCCCCAAAACTTGTTTATTACAGGGGGTTACTTAATTTTAAATAAAAAATAAATATGCCGGGTTCTCATAAGGTTATACTTACACTATATCGGATTAATGATACAATTGATTTTTTTTGAAAAAAAAGAAAAGATGCCAAACATAGAAAAACTTTGTTACTTTTATTGTCTAAACCAGTCTTCTTCCTCGTCCTTATAAGTTCTAAGCCGTGCTCCGAATTTCATTAATAGTCATGTGAAAATCAGAATTGACAAAAAGAGATGAGCTCGATAAAATAAAATATATTGGTTAGTTTTTAGCGCTGATAGTGTTGTTGCTTTCGGCCAAAATAAATATATTCAACTGTATAGAATCTCTATCACTTATATTGTCTAAATCAGTCTTCTTTCCTCACCCTTACATGTTCTAAGCTACGCTGCTAGGCTCGGGAGGACCTCACACAGTATCATTAATATCCGTGTGGAGTTTTGTCTGCTAGCTCATCATCAGGAACCTCCATGTTTCAATATTCAAAAGTCTGAAACGCTTCGGCGAATTGAAAAAAAGAAATTCTTGCTGCGATATACTTTCCGCCTATAAAAGGAGAAAAATCAGAGCCTTTATACACAAACAAACGCGTTTTGGTCGAGTTTCGCGGCACGACTCGTATTTGCATCAGTTTTCTTTTTCATTTCAATAGATGTGCTTCCATTATTTTGTTTAAAAAGAGTCGATATCATGACCATTTTCATAATTTTTTTTTTTTTTTAAAGAAACAGATATGTATTGAAGGATGCCGCTTACCTTATCCGTGGGCGAAAACTATATATTCTATAGAAAACTTTAACACACTTGATTTTTCAGATGTGTACGGCACATCCAGTTTTTTGTGTTGTCGCCCGGGTTCGAACCCGGGCTATGTTATATGAAATATCATTTGTCATAAGTAAATATTATGCGCGTATATAAGTAAACAACCACACTGCCGGTGTGCACTTTATTTCGCAGCCATATAATCTAAATCTGAAGAATGGTAGAAAGAGAACGAGAGGCATAGCTCAAATTCTTATAAATACACAAAACCGTTCGCGAAGAATTTCAAACCTGAATCATAAAAATGATATGAGTTATTCTCTCCCATTTTCCCATTCTCTCCAATTCCCATTTTCTCCAATTCCAATCTCCATTCCCACTCCCCATTCTATCCACTCCAACCATCACCATGATTTTTTCGCGCGCATCGCACCGGCATCTCTTCCCATCGCGGTACATCTCCACCAAAACCCATCAAGCACATCCTAGTGCCCCCGCAAAAACACACAAAACATGTCGGAAACCCAGGTTAAGGTGCGGTTCTTCACCAAGGAGGAGGACGAAACGCTCCATGCGCCCGAGGCGCCCGTGTTTGTGCCCACAGCGCTCCGGAGGTACGGGTTGTCGGAGGTGGTGAACCATCTTCTATCTAGGAGCGATGCGGTGCCCTTTGACTTTTTGATTGACGGCCAGTTGTTGCGCACGTCGCTCGACGAGTACTTGGTGCTGCGCGGGCTTTCTCTGGAGGATTCTCTTTCCATCGAGTACGCGCGGGCCGTGCTTCCGCCGCTGTTTTTGGCGTCGTTCCAGGACGAAGACTGGGTGTCCAGTGTCGACACCAATGCTCGTTTTGCCGCCGCCCTGGCCGCGCCCCAGATCTTGGCGGGCTCCTACGATGGAGTTGTGCGCACATATAACGCGCTGGGCCAGGTCGAGCAGCAATTTGTGGGCCACCTGGCCCCCGTGCGGGCGGCTAAATGGGTCCATGATACACGGATGGTATCGGCGGGGAACGACCGGCAGGTCCGCTTGTGGAAGACCGGCAGGGGCGGGGAAGACCAGGCCGACGAAGTAGCCGACGCTGCCCCTGAAACCCTCAAGACGCTCGCGATTCTCGACGCGCACCGCGCGCCGGTGGTGGCGCTAAGTGTCCACGCGAAATCGCACCGCATCTTGTCCGCCGGCAGCGACGCGCTCGTGGCGCTCTGGCTGGCGGTGGCCAAGGAGATGGACGTCGTCGAGCCGTACGCGGGCGACACCTCCGGCGCGTCGCTGTCTGTCAAGAAGCGGCGGAAAATGGCGCTCAAAGACTCGAGCGTCAAGCACAGGGCGCCCTTGGCGCTCTTGGAGAGCCACACACAGCCGGTCGAGGGCGTGACGTTCGACGCACGCGACCCCTCCGTGGCGTACCTGGTCTCGCAAGACCACTCGGTCAAAACATGGGATTTGGTAACCGCACGATGCATCGACACGCGGTCGACGGGCTACGCGTTGCTCTGTGTCGAGCAGCTCGCCGGCGTGAACCTCGTGGCGTCGGGGTCGTCCGCCCGCCACATCAACTTGCACGACCCGCGCGTGCAGGCCGGCGATACCGAAAAACACGTGACCAAGCTCGTCGGCCACTCGAACTTCGTGGTCGACTTGGCCGCGTGTCCGACCCGCGACACGATGTTCGCGTCGGCCTCGCACGACGGCACGGTCAAGGTGTGGGACGTGCGGTCGAACTCGGCGATGTATACGGTGGCACGTGACCTGAAGGTTGGAAAGGTGTTTGGTGTAGCGTGGGACAAGGAGATCGGGATAGTCAGCGGAGGCGAGGACAAGAGGGTGCAGATCAACAGCAACCCGTCGGTGCAGGGCTAGGGAGAGGTAGAGTGAGACCGGGGAGGAGTGGGGGTGGTGAGTGGGGGGCATGAATAGAATTGTAGACTTTGAGAACAAGTGTTGAGTGAAGGTTGAAGAGAAGTAGCATGGGTTGTGGGTGTGAAGGAGAAGTGGTCGGAAGTGCCTATGAGCTTCTGAGATTATTCATAAACGTCTTTAATGTGTCCTCCAAATGTTGTAATCAGGAATGACTGGCTGTGAATAGCAGAAAGTCTTCAAAACTTATTGATTACAGTAGAATACCTCTTAAGATAACGAAGGCTTCCATGAGCCTAATCAAATTCATGGGAGGTATCACATGTATTGTGCTGAGGAGCCATTTGAGAACGCAACTTAAACTAAAAGCTAAAGACTCGCCAGAAATCTTTCCAGTTAATTTATACTCAGCAATTTCGGTAGCTATTAAGCCTGCAATTTCAGCCGCAGAACCAAAAGCAATCCCAAGGCATAGCTAAAATAGAAAGACCCATAAATGCATAACTAATATTAGCAATATTCTTCTTTTTCTCTCTATCTTCCTTATCTCCGCAGCCTGCTCTCGAACAGTCCTCATGTTCTCAGAAATATCTATCAAAGCAAC
>JAKTWD010000641.1:0-36065 GCA_030581935.1 Metschnikowia corniflorae
CTGGCCCATCTTCTGTGCGCTGGCCCATTTTCTGTGCTGGCCCACCGGTCCGCGCGAATCGCGCACAGAGGTTAGGGCCAAACCACCAAACCACCAAACTCCGTCTTTTCTTCATTTTCCAAATCTTCTGAATGAGTACACGAAAAATTCCGGCTCTGAGCAGACTTGCGGGGCTGCGAAGGCCCCCAGAGAGAAACCCGCCGGCGCAGGACGCCGCAAATGGCGGTTCCAGGCGCCGCTCCAACTCACAGTCGCAAGTGCTGGCAGCACCTCTGTTTCTGAACCAGGAATCGTCAGATTGGGGGCAGATAAAGCTGGACGCGAAAGAATTGAGGGTCGTCAATGGCGGGGCCGAAACGAGGCCTCAGAAACGGCACCAGGCCGAATTCTACGTGACCTTGGTGCTGCTAAACGACACTTTTGTCACCAAACACATCCATGTGCCCTATTACCCGGATACGTGCAAATTGGGGAGGCCGACCGGCACGAAATTGAAGCCGCACGTGGCAAACGGGTACTTTGATTCCCGGGTGCTCTCAAGGAACCACGCGTGTATGTACGTCGATGCCAAACTGGGCCAGCTCATGGTGCAGGACATGGGTCTGTCCAACGGCACTTATGTAAATCTGGAGAAGCTTTTGGGAGAGCCCGTGGCGGTCAATGAGGGAGACACGATCAACTTGGGGTTCAATATACAGGTAGAAACCAGCCACAAGCAGATCAGCGCGAGAATTGACAAAATCAGTGTCGTTTCTAATATCCCGGGAGGTGCCCTACAACAGATGCTTCCTGGGCTCACCAAACTGGTCATGAGCGGCTTTTCCGAGGCCGATATGCGTCACTATGAGTTCATCCAGGGGCTATGTTTGCAACTAGCGCCGTCCGGGCAAACGGAAGCGGATCTGGCCGACACTGACTCGGGCACAGATTTCAAGAGACAATCGCTCAAGGCTTTTGATCACGGAATGTTTTCCGATCTCGTGCCGCCCATCGGGGAGCTTTTCGAGAACTCGGCTAATCTTCAAATCGACCACTCGGGGCTCTACAAAGACGCGGGCATCCAGGCGTCGCTGGACCTTCTAACCACGCTAGACTATTTGGGTGCAAACTTGGCCAAAGTCAAGCAACAAAACGCCACCTTGACGTCTCTCGAGGTGTTTTTTAGCAGGTACGTGAAGGACGTAGATGCCTTGAACTCGGCGCACGTACACAAACGGGTCAAGAAAATCGAGCATGAGCAAGAATCACGATATAAAATAGAGAGGGAGAACACCGCAAAAACTCTCAGGGAGCAGGAGGGTAAACTATCAGCTCAGTCCCGATTAGTGTCATCCCTAGAGGCGCAGATTGCGGCATTAAAGCTGGAAAATCGGAGCCTCCTACTAGCTAAAGCGGCGCCTTTGGCGAACAATACAAATGACACTGAAGACAATGATTCACTTGAGAGCGAGTTCAAGTTCACGCACAGCGACCCTCTACCAGCACACTCCTCCAGCAGCGACGACGAAAGGCTCGCGTACGAATCCAGTCGTGAGTTTCAGGAGAAAAGTTCACCTACGTCCAGTTCAAAAAACGTGAAGATCCCCGGCTCGATCCCGGCGGATTTCAACACTGATGCATCTTTTCTTGACTCCTCCCTGGAGCGCGGCTGCAACAGTCCAGAAAAAAGCGAGTGCCTCAGCAGCAAAACCGCGGATTTGCAGCCGTTCGAAATTTTCTCGCCCTATATGGAAAATCTACATCACGCATTCTACAGGTACAAGCACCAGGGCGCCGTCGTGGGGTTTTTCATGGTGATCGCCGGCTTGGTGTACCAGAAAACGAAATCTGGCTGAGGGTGCACGGGTGTTTCTAAGGCTCCGATCTTTTTTCTCGGCCCACAGGTGGTGAGATTTTGGCCTCCTCACACATTCTAGACGCGAATCGAGAATTGTGTCTATCTGTTGCCTTTTAGAACTACACATTTCCATCCCACCTTCCCAAGATCTGCCCTTCGTTTGATAAGCTTTTGGCCAAACCGACAAAATTTCGGTAAACTCACCATGCTCGCGCGTTCTGTTGCCAGTAGAAGCCTCGCGCAAAAACGGCCGTTTGTATTAGGCACTGTTGCCACGGTTTTGGGGTCTCTAGTTTTCAACGAAAACAACCGGCTAGCTTCCAAAATGGAGCGTGGAGAGCTCCACTATGACGATCCAAATGTCGCCTTGAACAAATCGAAGAAGAACCAGACGGGAAACAAGTACTTTAAACGGAAACTGCCGGAGTATGAAGGGCACGTTCCGCTTTACAACGTGGAAAAGTTTCTCATGTTTCTTGGGTCCAGCGTGGGCTCGTATTTTCATCCCGAAAGAAATGAAAACATCGTTGCGCTTGGCGAATCGACCGCCATTAAACCGGTGCTAAGACGACTCCAAAAGCAAATGCTTTCCGACCCGGTGGGTCGCCAGCTCTTAAAAGAACGGCCAAGAATCACCAGCACGTCCTTGGATCTCACTTATTTGAGATCGCTCCCCGAGAACTCAATTGGCAATACATATGTCAAGTGGCTTGATCGTGAGGGTGTCTCTCCGGACACAAGGGTTCCTGTCAGATACATCGACGACGAGGAGCTCGCATACATTTACCAGCGGTACAGAGAGTGTCACGATTTCTACCATGCCATCACCGGCTTGCCTATCATTATCGAGGGCGAAATTGCTGTCAAGGTGTTGGAGTTCATGAACATGGGCATCCTCATGCCCGGCCTAGGCGCACTTATGGCTCCCTTGAGGCTAAAGAAATCACAAAGGGAGCGTCTTTATAACATCTATTACCCTTGGGCGTTCAAGAGCGGCCTCAACTCTAAGCCATTGATCAATGTCTACTGGGAGCAGGTGCTTGAGCAGAACATCGACGAGTTTCGCGCAAAAATCGGCATTGAGCAGCCACCTGACTTGAGAAATTTGCGCAAGGAGTATTTTGCCAAATTGAAAAAACAAAACCGTGTTTGATAAACGTCACAGCCTGGTTTCACTTCTTTGTATGCTTGACCTGCATATTTTGGAGGTAAACTAGCCTCGCACGATCGTGCATGCGGCCAGCTCCAAGATGTAAGAGCAACATTCCCCAGAGCGAATGAAAGTTGCTTTCTCCGCAATTGGTTTTCAGAGGTTTAACGCTTTTCGCTTTCAACCATGTCGCTGTTATTCTACCAGTATTTTTTGAAAAAAGTATGTTTTGGTTCCTTTCATCGGCCTCACAGCAATCACTAACTCAAATAGACCAACCTAGATTCGTACTTCAAAGTGGGCGAAGTGGACGACCCATACTATGAAACTATCCCCGATGAAGACTTGCATTTCTACCAACGCCGAGGCGCTAAGAGAAAAAGAAGGCTTCCTGGATTTATAGCTGATCACGACTTGAAAGTTCTTAACTCCGTGAAGCGCAAGGCGTATCGCCTAGACTTACAGTTGAGTATCTGTGGAATTCGTTTGGGCTGGGCAGGTCTCATCGGGCTTCTTCCGTGGATTGGCGATATCATTGCTGCATATTTTGCCTATTCGCTTGTCAGCAAAGCTGAGCAAATCGAAGGAGGGCTTCCAATCAACTTGCGGTCCAAAATGATGGCAAACGTTGCATTTGATTTCGGGATAGGTTTGATTCCAATCGTTGGAGATATAATCAACATCGCTTATAAGTGCAATCTGCGGAACTTTGTCATGCTAGAGAAGTACCTCGTCGAACGATACGAAAAGAAGGCGAATAAGGGATCACCGTCCTCGAACACTTCAAGTGGAAAGCAGGTTGATAGCATCTACGGCGATCCAGGAAAAGCAGTATGAAAAATCACGGTCTGATCCCAAAGTCGCGCTCTAATGTGGCGATGCGCCTCTTGAAGTCGTCAACAAATTCCTGCAATTGGCCCAATTTCAAGAAATGCAACTCGAGATCAGCACATGTCTTGAGGGTGACGTCGGCATCGGCGATTTGAGTGTCGAGCTGCAATTTCCGTTCGAAGTAATCGTCTTCGATCAATTTCTTTTTGGTGGTTATTGACTTTTTCGTAAGCTCCGCTAGTCCCTGAATATGGTCCTTGATCTTGAACATGAGGTAATCGAAATCGACCGCGAGATCCTTCAACTGAAGTGGATCATCGTTGTTTTGATCATCATGTTCTTGAGAAGCAGACATCGAGCTCTCAGTCTCGGAACTTAAATCGAATAAAGCTGAAATTCCAGAAGAAGCTGAAGTGTGGGGCTGATGCAATTGAGATCGTGTGGTTGTGGTACCTTTCGTCGCCGAGATGTACGGGTCTGTCCTCTGATGGCTTGCCCGTCTCCGTGTGTTTCGTGCAAAGCGAGTTTGCAGAGTATTCGGAGTAGCCTTCCTTAGTAGTTTCAGTAACAAATGAATTCTGATCTCAAGAATTTATCCTCATTGTGGAATACCCAAGCGGTTCGTGCTAGCGTGGCCAATCTCGGGGTTATCTCCAAACAAACATCCGTGCACCGGCACCCGCACGGCAGCCGAGATAATAAGCCTATCCCGGTTTCACAGCCACCTCGAAATCACCAGATACGCTCTTTAATTCCATAATATCTGCAAATCAACATGTCTAGCGGCTCCTCAGGGTACTCGCTCTCGAAAATTAACCCTAAACTTTTGCGAAGAATATGTATGTGAACACCTTTGAAAGATGTCCATGGCAGTATTGCTGGCTTGAGACCACAGTGCATGTTCGAAAGTACGAGCATCTTGGATGGACGAACTCTTCTTTTGTTGGAAACCTTATGCGAGCAATTTGCGGTCGTCTTAGATTTTCCAAAAGATACTAACTTCTCAGATAGAGCATGCCGTCCAACGCTTGATGAGCCTAATCTTGCTCTCAATTTAGAGATCTGTGATTATGTCAATGCCAAACAGGGCACTGTACCCAGAGAAACAGCAATTGCCATTGTCAAGTTGATCAACCAGCGCGACCCGCAAACGTCGGAGTTAGCGCTTCATTTGTTGGACAACTTGGTGAAAAACTGTGGGTTCCCGTTCCAATTGCAGATCTCTCGTAAAGAGTTTTTGAACGAGTTGGTGAAACGGTTCCCGGAGAGACCGACCTTGAGATATACCCGCGTGCAACGTATGGTGTTGGCGCAGATCGAAGAGTGGTACCAGACGATCTGCAAAACCCTGAAGTATAAGGAAGAGTTTGGCTATATCCGGGACATGCACCGGTTGTTGGCCAACAAAGGGTATGTTTTCCCCGAGGTGAAATTGGAAGATGTAGCGGTTTTGAACCCCTCCGACACGATCAAGTCTCTTGAGGAGATCCAGAAGGAAGAGGCGGTCGTGCATAGTGCCAAATTGCAGGAGTTGATCCGCAGAGGGAAGCCACAGGATCTCCAGGAAGCCAACAAGTTGATGAAGATCATGGCTGGGTTCAAGGACGATAATATTGAAGAGAACAAGAAGCAGATCTCCGAGGACGTGGACCGCTTGAAGCGAAAATCGGAGATTTTGGCAGAAATGTTGAACTCGGTCGAGTCCTCTGGTGCCTCGATCGACGACTCCAACGAAACTTTGATCGAGTTGTATAGCGCCGTGAAAACTTCACAGCCGATCGTGGGAAAGATAATTGAGGAGGAGCACGACAATGATGAGTATGTGCAGGAGTTGCTTGCATTGAACGACTTGATCAACCAGCTTGTTACCAAGTTTCAGCTCTTGAAGGGTGGTAACGCCGAGGAGGCCTCGAAAATCAAGGTCACCGGTGGCGCTGCAGGAGCGAAGGCGGCACAAGAATTGAACTTGATTGACTTCGATGATGAACCCATCAGCAACGACTCGTCTGGAAAGGATGAACAGGGCTACCAGGACTTACTCAGCGAGTTGTCGAACCTTGCTTTCACCGAAACATCAACGCAGGCCAAGCCCGCGGCCCAGGTGAACCCACTTGACTTCTTTGGATCTGGCGGGTCAATCTCTTTGGGTACTCAGGCAAACATCGGACAACCGGTTCTCCAGCAACCTGCACCTGCCACCGCTTCGTCCCAACAAAACAACAGAAACGATTTTGACTTGTTGGGTGATTTCACCTCGCCTTCTCCACAATTGCAGTCGAACACTGCACCCACGACCACTAAAAATGTGAATCAGAACTCGCAATTAGACCCTTTTGGGTTCCACTTTCCCTCGGCAACACCTGCCAAAGTACTGCAGGCATCTGCAGCTAACGCCGTAGTGGTTCACGAAACAGAAAGCGTGAAGTTAGAGGCGGAAGCTCTCAGCGACTCCTCGCCTACGCGGCATCATGGAATCTTCTACGTGAGCAATAAAGGCAGCTCGCCCAAACTGAATGTCAAGTTAATGGTGGCGGCTGCCAAGGGATGTAAACTCGATTTGCGTCCACAAAGCGGCGATACGGTATATGGGTTCAGTAGCAGGGGCATTTCTCAAGAGTTCACTGTCGAGAACCCGGCGCAGAAACCCTTGAAGTTCAAGTGGAAACTTGAGTTTCTCTCCGGCGGCCAAAATGAGGTCGAGCAAGGTGTGGTCAGCTTGGACAAGTAGCAATCATTTAGTTAGAGAAGACGGTGTTTTGCAAGCAAGATCAGGTGTTTTGTAAGCAGGAACAGGTAGCAGAGAAGATTTATATTAACCAAACACGAAGAAGTAAAGCGGGGAGAAAGAGGAGGCTATTAAGCCAACACGGTATCCACAACAAAAACAATACCGTTCTCGGCCTGGTGGATCGCCAACACAGGGATCGTCTTGCCGTTTACGGCCAACTCGTAGTTGTCGGATCCTGACAAATGCACCACCACGAGCTCATGTCCATTGAGCAAAGTAATCTTTCTATTTTCGGTCAGTTCTCTGTTGATTGGGGAAGACACATGCGCTCTCACGAGGTGACTGAGATTACTTTGAATCACTTCATCATCGCTGTCGTCGTTTTTGATCTCTCGTGGAGACTCCCAAGGTTTCTTTCCGGTTTCGGCCAAAACACGGGAAAACGCCTCATCAGTAGGAGCCACAATGACGGCAAAAGAGTCGGAATTCTCCAATTTGTCGACGATTGCCTGGTCGTTTCTCAAGTACCCCGAAATCACCGAGGCACTCTTCACTTTAGGAAGAAGACTCTGAAGAGAGGGCGCCGTAGGTTGAAACACCGTCTGGAGGTCACGCTTTCCCTGTTTTTTCACAATATTACCCGAGTTTTTGTCAATTTCTTCATCGAACTCGAAGCCCTCGGCCTCGTCTTTCAAAGCGTCAAGCGAAATGACGTTTTTTGCTTCCCTTTTTTCGTGGTTAAGCGCCGAGACAAGGTCGTCCAAATAAATGATGTTTTTGGCCAAAATGCACGAGGCAAAGGCCAAGACTGCAAAGTTTACTACTTTCATGGTTATCGTGAGTTTTTCTAAATTGGAAGCTGTGTGCTAAGTATAAAAGGCTGGGGTTTGAAAGGAAGATGTTGCGTAAAATGGTTGGGTAATCAGGCTGGCGTGATCAAGAGGGGGGGGGATGTCACGTGAGATTATTATTCTCAGCCTCACTAAATTGATGAGGTTGTGGAAAGGCCTGGGAGAGCCCCGACATGCTACTAAGTGATCAGTTTCCTTTCATAAAGAAATATTTTCAATATTCTTTTTGTTAATCTCGGTTAACAGTCACAAAGTCACTGTGGTAGTTCTGGAACTTTGGATATCGCCCATTGCACGATCTCCGTCACGTGATAGTTATCAGTACAGACTTAGCCTGTGTCGTTAAATTACACAGTTTTCGCGCCAAGATATTTGAAATTTAGTAATAGTTTGTAATAGTTATTTCTAATATGGTAGTAGTACAAATAGTGATATCATTTAAATGAAATTTGCTGGCTTTCGACATTCAAAATGACTCAGGGGGGTTTTTCATTTCAGATAGAAATCAACTATGTGTTGGCCAAAGTTGGGCGCTTCGATAAGAAATACCAAAAGCATTGGGTCTCGAAAGTGTCGAAACTAGCGAACTCGACTGGAATCAGTGTTGATTCGCATCGTAAATTCATCGTAAATTTCGTTAAAGTTAACGATTTTTCGTTATCGTAATTACGATTACGATAAGCCCATCGTTAGTAAAAGAATCGTAAAATTCTACGATACTCTTACGATTTTCCGGCATATTGCAAGGTGTGCACAGTGTGTATAAGGCTGGCTCTGATTGGGTGGTTCCATGCAAATCAAAGAACTAAGATTATGAACTTTTGCAAAAGCCAAGTCACAATGATCACGTACAAACGAAAGTCTTAAACACTAGCGCTGTATTTATTCAAGCAATTCGCTCTCGCCTGTCTTGTCTACTTTCTTCTGCATGGTCAAAAAGTTCAATGACACAAGAATCTTCTGAAACACCTCCTAATCTGGATTTTAGTACGCCTCCTGAATCCATACCTTCCCCCAACCCTTTCGCTTATACATCGGCCGTGTTTAAATCTGGTTACTTCATAGTGGAACAGACCGGTATAAACTAAATAGGTGAAACACGTATAAAGTCGAAATGCCAAAAGTGCACAGTGTCTTACACGCATTCCAGATATATAAATACTTCCACTTTGGCACATCATAGTCGAAGCAAGCTGATCTCCCAGAGTGAGCAAGCTCATGAAGACATTAAAAATGGCAAATTGAATTACCATGACTACATTCTTTCTACTAACCTTGTTGATGGTCTAAAACTTCATGGCCAACATATAACCGACATTTACCCCAAGGATGACAAAAGGCTGTCAAACTTTCTCAGGGGAGATCAAGTTAAGAGACAAAAAACTTGTGATCCAAAAGTTTTTCAAGCCAAATTCATACACATGATTGTGGCGAATAACTTATCATTTAAGTTCTGTGACAACCCTGTCACTAAATCATGTGTGAAATACTGAAGGAATGGACTAGAAAAGGTTATATCGCGTTTGCTGATCACAGAGACGCTTGAAGAAATGTACTATGCAGAAGTGGAAGCCTTAAGAAAGGAGCTTGCTATGAATGAGGGCCAGTTCGCTCTTACACTTGATGAGTGGAAAGCCAGTAATCGAAACAAGTTCTTGAGCATCACGTTACACTTTTTCGATAACTCCTTTGAACTCAAGCATTATGTGGTTGGATTTGAGGTGCTCAGAGCAAACTCTATAACAGGTGGAGTATTGTTCTCGTTTGTCCAGGACGTTATTGAAAGTTTTGGCTTGAAAAACCGTATTGTATCTATTACTAGAGATAATGCCTCGGTAATGAGCGTTTTGCTCGACCAGTTCAAAAGTAAGAACGTCAAATTCGATGGAATTATACGCTGCGCCGGCCACGTATTGAATTTAGACACAAATGTTATTTTGCATTACACGCTTTTCAAAAGCAGGATTCAAGAGCGTTTGTTGAGAAAATCCGGGAAAATGATGAACAAACTCCCTTCTTGAAGGATTTTTCAAATCGAATGAAGTCGCTACCCAATCTTGTCCGAAGACTTGTTAAAGGTGTTCGCAATAAATCATTTCTCCAGACAACGTTTGAACACCAGGCCGAGATTCGAAAATTGCAAGACAAGAACCAAAAAGGTCCTGAAACTTTGTATTGGATAATGAAACTCGCTGGCTTTCGACATTCAAAATGATCAAGCGAGCTCTTCATTTCAAAAAGGAAATCAACTATGTTTTAGCACAAGTTGGGCGCCTCGATAAGAAAGACCAAAAGCATTAGGGTCTTGAAAGTTTCGAAATTAGCGAGCTCGAATTGGAATACTTAGAGGAGTTGTGTCGCATTTTAGAAGTCTTTGAAGCCTCAACCCTTCATCTACAAGCTAGCAAAGAATCTACTATCAGCTCAACCATTCCTCACGTTCATAAATCTCTCGAAAACCTGAAAGATTTGAACACGGAACTGTTCAAACACTCGAATCCGTAACTTGCTCAAGGACTCGAGGCTTCTTACACAAAGCTTCATGAATACTTTCCTATTTATGAAAATGATCTTGGGGACATGAAGAACATTTTTCTCGCAACCGTACTTGATCCCAGATTCAATGTCAAGTTTTTCGAACAAAAGAATTTTGCAGGAGATGTCGTTTCGCAGATCAAAATTTTTTTGCAGATCGTTTATTTGCGCTATAAGAACACTTTGGAAGGGAGTCAAAATCTTTCAGAAGAAGAGAACGAGCCTCAGATTCAACTTCTCGCTAAGCGTGATAGCTTCGGCTGGTCTCATGAAGGCGAACCTTTTGACGAGTCAAAAAGAGAGTTGAGAGTCAAACAACCCAACAACTTTTATCGAGCTCGAGGAAAATTTTCTGTGCTTTCAAAGATGGCCAAAGACTTTTTAGCTATTCCAGCTATGTCTGCGCCTTCTGAAGCATTATTTTCACAAATGGATGATGTGGTTGCAAAGAAAAGAAAGGAATTGCTAGCACGTAGAACAAGGATGTTGGTGTTTCTCAGGTATCGGGCTTATTCTGTGGGCTGTGAGAAGATTTTAGGAGAGATCAAAGACATGGATGAAGATCCGGGGAATGACCTGAGGGATGACCTGGATGAAGAGCTCTTTTGGGCGAAAGGAACAGGTGATCTTATCAGAATCAAATAATAGAAAAATTGTTAGATTAAACAAACTTCGTGTACAAATAATGGTTATCATGATATAAAAGAGATATTCAGAGAGGCTTTGGTGCTTAGTTTAGTTCCATGTTGAAAATTGTGAAAAAGACGGACAACTTCAAAGCATATAGATTTATCGAAAATCCTCGCGATTTCTTTGTAATGATGAAATATCGTAGATATTTACGATGTTTACGATTGTGATGGGTCTACCATCGTAAGGTGTTGTTAACGTCGTTAACGTCGTCTACGACGCAACGCTGTCGGAGAGACGTATCTTGAATTGATGAAATACGGAAACGCACAACCCGCCAGTTACATGTGGTGTGAGGGTCTTGGTACAGATAAAACTGTTTAGTCGACTAAAACGTGATTGACCCATCTTTTACAAAAGCTGGAGTTCTCTAGCCGACTGGACTCGTCCCAAGAAGCTCGCTAGAGTATCAGTGGCAGGAGCAATAAAACATAGTACATGTATTAGTGGACTCATGCTATTTAGGTGCCCGCGCAAAGCCCGTCGGGCCTTTCGCCGCGGTTCGAAGTATTACAAGTTGTAGCGAGTAGAAGTAGGAAGTAACCATGCTGTAATCAGAAAAAGAAAGCACCGACACCAGCAAAGATCGTGGCGATCGACACCAACTTGAAGCCAGCAATTGGGGCGGCGTCAGAGCTTCTGGAAGAAGAAGAGCCGGAAGAGGAAGAGCCGGAAGAAGAGCCGGAAGTGTTGGTGCTCTCGCCGTTGGAGTTACCAGCCTTGGAAGAAGACGAAGAAACAGTCGAAGAAGCACCCTCACAGTAGAACTTGTCACCCTTGATGTCGCCGTTGCTGTTCAACTTGACAAACGAGTCACAGGACAAGTCACCAGTGGTGGTCAAGTTGAATCCGCCGGCAACTCTGTTCAACTTGGGGAAGGTACCGTTGTTGAAGTCACCCTGAATAGTAACAGAACCACCGATAGTAGTCAAGTTGGCAAAGTGGGAAAAAGACTCCAACTTGTCGTTTTCCTGAATGCTGAGAGCACCACCAATGCTCTTCAACACGGGGAAGTCAAACTCCTCCAAGTCGTCGTTCTGCTCAATAGCAAGCGAGTTACCGATGGTTGTCAAGACTGGGAATTCGAAGGACTCGAAAGTGTTGAGTTGCAAAGAAAGCGAACCGTTAATCGAGGTCAAGTTAGCGACAGAAAGCGACGAGATTCTCTGGAAAATCACGTTTTGCGCCAGGGTCAACGCGTCCAAGTACACCTCGACCTTGTCGGAGTTGTAGTTGATAGTCAAGGAGTCAGTGACAGATTCCAAACCAGAGTCGATCGACTCAATGTCCTGGTTGTTGCTGACCTCGAAAGAGGTCAATTTGTAAACATTGATACCGTTCAACGACGTCAAGCCGGTGTTGGTGAATTTAATGCTTTCGGCAGAAGTGACACCAGAGGTCAATCCGGTCAACTCCAAAGCAGGCAAAGCGTTGTAGGTCAAGGTTCCCACGGTGGTCAACTGGGCCAAGTTCACGTTCGCCAAAATGGTGGCATAGGAGATTTGGAGCTGGCCAGAGACCAACTGCAAGGTTGGCGCATTGAAGCTGGTTGCCTGCTGCGTACCGTTAATCTTCAAGTCACCGTAAACGGCTCTAGTTCCGGTAAGATCGATGCTGCCGAATCTGTCACCAGAGATAAAAATGTCGCCGACGGCGGTGGCACAAGCAGCGACCGACGCAACCTGTGCAGACTCGGTGGCTGTGAAGTCACTGAAGGAGCAGCTCAGGGCAACGGAAGGAGTCGCAGTGGTCAAAGTGGAATCTGGTGGTTAGCAAACGTAAAAGAAAAATTTTCCATCGACCGGCGAAAAAACAAAATTCTCGGCTGATCCAGGTCCGTGTATTTCACAAGTTGTACATACTATTAGCAGCAGCCAAGCCGGAAACGGCGGCGATGGCAACCAAGGATTTGAACTGCATAGCGATTGACAAGTATGAAAAGAAAAAGTTGGCTTTCACGGGGAAAAGTCAAAGGTGCGAATGTGGAGACAAATCTATTTAAATATCGGCGACCCGCTCGTTGGTATGCGCAAGGCAGACGACGCACCGGAAGGACGAGAAAAAAGAAACCCCACTTCCGAGGGCTTGCAGCTGCACCTATGGGTGCATGCGATGGGTGGGAAATGTCGCACCGAGGACAACATGAAGCCCTATTTTGGAGGATTTGCGAGTGCCCCATGCGTGTCGCACGCTCGTCCGGCACATGGCGTATGCAGAAGCAACCCACGCACGACAAGTCCAAACACAGCCTCCTGCCCGGCCAGCGCTTTGTTGACGATTTAAGCTCTCACGTTCTTGGCAAAAATCCACATCGTCAAGAGGAAACAAGGCAAAGAAAGGATATCTGCCCGATGAGTAGCTATATGAGTACTCGCTTTGCTCTACATTTGTCGAAATCGAATTTGTAGCCCAATAAAGAAAAATTTTCGGGGAAGTAGGACGACATCTGCAAAATAACTCAGTGAGTGAAACACAATGGACGTCAGGGTGCAGATCAGTGTTTTTCGCAGTGTTTTTTATAACCACTTATCGAGCCATAAACGGAAACCCACTGATTCCCGAATTCCGAGGGTTGCTATATACACACTAGTGCCACCTGGTGATCGTATTTAAATTCCACCCTGTCCCACTCCCAACCATTCGACTGGTGGGAATCTATGAATGCTTTGCGATCAAAGATGACATTTGTTCCTGTGATCTCTTTGTCTCTCTTTGTGCTGGCATCGTCTAACCGGAAACATGGCTACTTGTTTTGATGTCGCTTTTGGTGTCGCAAGACGAGTGGCCTCTGATGTTTATTTTTTCGCCCAAAGTGATGCGGCGTTGCGCCCATAGTCCATCTAGATTTAGTCGAGCATTTGTTTTCTTGGTAGAGCGGAGCACAAACGCTGATATACTCTGATTGACAAAATTTACAAAGCTTTGATCAAAAAATACACTATAAAACGTCAGACCATTTTGCACGAAAAAAACTTCTTTCATCACATAGAAGTGATGCGGTGTACTGGTGCAATTTACCGCAATAGGCAAAAACAGTCACCCTCGGAAGTATGCTAGTGGGACAAAATGTTCGGCACCAGTTGCCACCTGCCGTATCCTGCGGCCAACTTGAGTGCGACATTTTTAAAGTGAATTTGTAAAGGTTTTTTGGAAACTCGAATGCAACTTCGTAAGTGTGAAATCAAGATCCAGTATCAGTCAATGACATAGCCACCAGCAGAGGGTTGGCGATGATTTGCAGCATTGAGCCGGCCATGGCTCGTGGAACAGGACACGTGACCCGAGCCTTACGACCACACCAGGCATGTTAGTAAGTGGTATTTTTCGCAGAAATTATGTTTTCCTATTGTAAATATATTTTTGCTACTTGTCAAAATTACGTAAAAATATCCTAGAAAAATATTTTTTTAGCAATAGCTAGTAGTTTCAAGCACTTTTATACATAGTGAAGCGTGCCGTTCGAAGCCTGAGGGACCTTATTACTGTTCTGGGGTTTGCGTCCTTTGACTTATTTGCATCCCTTCGCCAAACGTCCGCAAAGTTCCCAATACCTGAGGTAGAGTCAATGAATGATACCAGCCCTTCGCGTGAGACGGCAAAGTGAAGCCAAATAAAAGAGCTTGGCATCAAAGTATTGGATATGGCCAAAAGAGACTGGGACGCAATAGAAAAACTTGCTCCTTACTCGGCCTTTTTGCATTTGGGTTAAAATATCTTCGAAACTGTAACTATCAGACAGCAGGGTTGCTTCACTGTGTGTGGCACAAATTTTGAAATTGCTTAAGGGACACAACACTCACGATCTGGGGATCCTCATGATAGTTCTGGGAGCGTGAGCCAAATTGCTCAAATATTACACTATCTGGTCTTGCAATTTTGAACCGCTGATGCTTAGATCGCAACAGTGCATGATCCTCGGCTGGAGTTCGTCGTGCTCAGTAAGCATGGCTTACTATCTGCCACTTTAGGTGCCAAGACGGAGTACGAAAAGAGGCAGGGCTTCCACTCATGCAAAGAACAAACGAGAACGCAATAATAGCTCAGATCAGCATCCACTAATACCAAATGTATTCGTGAAGGACGATTCAATCGCAGATGAACACAAACCAATGAGGTATCTCGAAGGAAAGAGACAAGATGAGGATAGTAATGTTGCACAAGACGACAGATCTCGAAGAGCTATGTTCCCGTCGTCTATGATACAGCAAGAGACTTTTCATATACTCCAGCAATGTCCTCGCCATCTGAGTCACTTTTGGTGAAGTGCATGATAACGGACGGAAGATGAAGATCACTACCAGAAACAATTAAAATGACGGCAATACTAAAGTTGAAGAGCGTTATTCCGGATCCAGACCTTGATGAATTCATCATCAGGTAGAAGACGAAGGCCAACCCACAATTGATTAGAATTTTCCCATAATTATACATCAAGACGGGGATCAAAGAGACTTTCGCCCTTGGACTCAATTGAGCGAAACTCAGATGAAGAGCTGGACGCGAGTGATATGAACTTTCTGTATGATGGAGATGGAGACTCCGAAGCTGGTGATAATCTGGACGAAGAGCCTATCTGTATATCGGATGACGACGAAGTTGCTTTCGAATTGGAGTAAAAGGGGATCAAATATACGAGCCTTGTTTGGACTTTCTCACGATTCTGATCGGTTGTGATATGATTACGATTGCGATTTACGATTATGACAACTACCATTTTCGTAAATCGTAATTTATAGCAATACAATTTATCTTTACGTTGTGTACGATATCTCTTACTATTTGTTTACGTCTTTCACGATTCCTAAAACTCTTTCCTCAGTAAGGTGCTCATTAACCAGTGCTGCACATCTTGTTCGGATATTGAGTAAAAGACCTGAGCAGAAGCACCTAGCATGTACGTGTTCATGGCCGCCACTTTTGTGTTAGATGAATGCTCCACGCTCGTTGATTGAGAAAAACAAAAAGAGAACAACTCGCCTCATCCACGCCGCCTTCTCCAAAGCCCACTTTTACCATTCTGCGTGCTCAATTACGGTGACGGGTATCTCTTCGAATGAGCTTATTCACAGGCTGAATTCAACACCAATGAATTGAAATAGCTGAGTTTGCCTGCTTTCAGATTTTGGTGACAGGGCTATCCTCTACATCGTCACCGCTCTTGATCCGAAGTACAAACTCAAATATCTTCAGACCAGAGAATCATTCCCGCATGTCTTGGTAAGTTGCATCAGGAAAATTTTGGAAGATATGTTCAAGCTTTACGAGAGGTACCATGGAGCACAGTGATTGCAAAATGAGGTAACTGTCGAAGACGGCTCATAAAGTGACAACGGCAAGGCAACTTACCTTATCTCAGTGACCATGGAGGTTCTGGGGACGAAGAAAACAAATTCACGGTCTACCTTTCTGACTGAAAACTTCAATATCGTCGATTATCATCGCAGAAGAACAGACAATTTTCAAGTGTATCAGCTTGCAAAAGACAATATGGCTATTCCAGCTATGTCTGCGCCGGCAGAATCCTTTTTTCAAATGTGGCGATAAGATCACAAAGCAAAATTTATACAGCCGCAACCAAATGATGGCAGTGGTCAGCGACAAGGTGAGGAAAAAAGGCCAGAAGACTTTGACTTGGGTGTGGAATCTGATGATGAGAACACTGAAGATGACGTTTTGTTTTTTAAAAGAAACATCATATTACGGGAAAAAATCATTGGACTAAGTCCGCCGACAAAAAAACTATATCGCTATAGAAAAACCATAATATGTCGTAACCATATTTAAGGTGTGTATACTCACTCGGAGATTTCACTCAGAATTTAATCTGCCAAAAACCCCCTGCCCAAAATATGATCAACTTCGCATTCATCTTACCTTAGATGTTCAAATGTCATCGACCCGTCGGATTAGTCCGATGGAGTGCTTGAGATAATAGTCTATCCAGTAAGGGAACAAGAACCACGCCGTCCTTTTCTTCCCTGCACCGAACCGAATAGACCCGCTTAATGACTTTAACAAACCAGTTAAGGCTTTTCAAATTTTCCTACGTGACGTCTTGTGGAGCTAGCATCTCTCGTAAATGCATTGGTTTTGTGAATCCAATTTCGTGCCACCAGTAGTTGGTGATCCCACACTCGTTGTAGAGGTGTCTCGACAAATGGACTGGCTCAACACTCAAGAGGCATAAGTGACAGCGGAACTGTGGTATTTCATCCTTACTTGTGAAATGTAATGGCACATATGAGCCGAAATTGAACAAATGGAGGGCTGTGAAATCATTCCTGGCCAACCATTCAGGTATATGTAGTTTTTTCCAGAACTTTTTCCATCGTCCCGACCGACTAGCTTCAGGGCAAATCTGTAGGAGTTTGTTTGGTTTAATTGGGGAAAGTTTCAGCTGCTTTGACTTGCTTAACAGCTTGAACATGACCCCTCGAATAGCCGTTAGCTCCTCCTGCGTGATGGTAAAAGGGCCCGGCTTCTTTTCTATTGTAATCGCTGTCTCCATGAGCTGTTCTGCTGTTGGTCTCAGAGTTGAAAGGTGGTTGGCCAGAGGGCTGAAGTAACGCGTTCGTTTCACCACCTTGATCCAGGCTTTTATGTATAATATCTCATTTGAAGTAAAGGTAAAAGTGTTATGCAACCAGGTTGCGAGAGATCAAGGACAATGATGATGATGAGATGGGAGTTGACGCTGGTGAAGTTGTCAGGATCAATTAAGTACATGCTCTCTTGATGATCGGATAGATTCTCTGTTTTCAAGCAGCTCTATTTGGGCACAAAACAGCTCATTTCTTCACACATCACTCAATTTGACAAAAAGAAAATGTACCGCCAAGATCTCTACGAACACAGTATCGAAGTAAGTCAATACATAGATCTATATTATCAACACATTTTCAAAGTGTCAAGTGGAGAGATTGCCCACAAGTACGAGTAATTTGGCTTATCACTGTCTCAACTAATGAAGATAATGGTACCGTGATTTTCATGTTATGGCAATTTTCGGTAGCGTGTTTTATTTTAGATTTGAATTACGGCCTTTTGTTGCGGTGAGATTGTTAATTAATTACGAAAGGATAACGAAAAATTTACGAGAAATTACGAATTACGATTACGATGGTGATTACGCTGGCTCCCACGAACGTAATATGGATTTTGGTGGTGATTATGCTAGCCTTAAAATTCGTAATTCGTAATTGTAGCGTACTTTTGGCGTACTTTTGGCGTAATTCTGGCGTAACGCGCAACGTTGTCCCACCTTCTCTCAATGGTGTGCAATTCAAAGATTGCTGATATGTGGTATGCGAAAGAGGTAATTGCGAGGCAAGCATATAGGCATGGTTTTTGATCTCTTATGATCGAGGGAAAATTGCTAGGTTCTGGCCATGGTGACTAGCTTGATGAAAGACTAAGCTTGGTTTCCTTTGCTTACCATAGAGAAGTCACCATAATCTCACGGTTTTCGTAAAGTTAATTTATGACTATCACCAACCCATCACAAGCTTGTCACTCATTTCAGACAATCTAAAATCTTTGAATTGCTTTTTCAAACAATCCATTCACTTATCTGTCTACAAAATGTCATCTCGAGACAGTCTTAGAATGCAATGTACGAAAGACTCGCTTGTGCAATCGGTTGCGAAACCTGATCAGAATGATAAGCACAAATCCCCATGGAATTGCCATTTTCTTCTCACTTTACAAAACCCCTACATGCGCGCTATCATGATAACAAAAATAATCAATATATCCTCTCAAACATAGCAGTTCTTCTGCTTAAACCTTCTCTGCCAACTCCTCCAACAAGTTGAAGTCGCGCTGCTCGATGGAACCGTTTCCAGGCAATCTGGTTGTTCCCATCAAGAACAAGTCAACCTCTCTCGCACATTGTCTTCCTTCTTGAATACCCCACACCACCAAGGATTGACCTCTTCTGCAGTCACCTGCAGCAAACAAGTTGTCTCCTTCCGATACGCGGTATCCACTGGGGTCAGAGGTGGTGATCGTGCCCCTCTTGGTCTTTTCGACATCGAGCTTCTCGGTTTCAGGGCCAACAAAACCCATCGACAACAACACCACTTCGGCCGCAAAGAACTCTTCGGACCCAGGAACCTCGGCCATCTGCCACGCGCCAGAGTCTGAGCGTTTCCACTCGACTCTGACGGTATTGATACCCTTCACGTTGCCCTCCTCGTCACCCACGAATTCCTTGGACAAGATCGAGTACTCCCTAGGATCCTTGCCATAGTGCGAAGCCACCTCTGTATGTCCATAGTCGACTCTGAAGACACGAGGCCATTGCGGCCATGGGTTGTCCTTAGGTCTGACGTTCGGTGGCGTGGGCAACAACTCAAAGTTTGTCACAGACTTGGCTCCGTGCCTTGTAGATGTACCCAAGCAATCGTTTCCGGTGTCTCCACCTCCAATCACCACCACGTTCTTGCCTGCAATTGTCTCGCGAATGGCCTCTAGGTTGTTGTCCAACAACGCCTTTGTGTTGGAATGCAACAATTTCATGGCAAAGTCGATATTGTTCAAGTCACGACCGGGGATCTTCAAATCCCTAGGAATAGTGGAGCCAACAGCATACACTACAGCATCGTGTTGCGCCTTCAATTCCTCGACAGTAACGTCTACGCCAACGGTGGTTCCGCAAACGAATACAATGCCCTCGGCCTCCAACAAGTCGGTTCTCCGCTTCACAATGCGCTTGTCCAACTTCATGTTGGGAATTCCGTACATCATCAAACCACCAGGTCTGTCGGATCTCTCATAGACAGTGACCTTGTGTCCGGCCTTGTTCAATTGGTCTGCAGCAGACAAACCAGCAGGACCGGAGCCAATCACAGCCACGGTCTTGCCAGTTCTGAACTGAGGTGGGTTCGGCTTGATCCAGCCTTGTTCAAACCCGTGATCGATGATGGCACACTCGACCGATTTGATGTTGACGGGATCCTCATTAATGCCCAACACACATGCACCATTACAGGGAGCGGGACAGATTCTGCCAGTGAACTCGGGGAAGTTGTTGGTCATCATCAACCTCTGCAAAGCGTCAAACCAGCGGTCCTTAAATACCAACTCGTTCCACTTGGGAATGATGTTTGAGATCGGGCAACCAGTGTCAGACGTACAGAATGGCACACCGCAGTCCATGCACCGAGCAGTCTCGTACTTCAACTCCTCCTTCGTCAATCTTGATGTCATCTCGTTCCAGTCCTTCGACCGTTCCTTGGCCGGACGATACTTCTCGTTTCTCCTTCTGTACTTCATGAACCCCTTGGAGCGGTCAATTTGCGCGACCGCCTTCTTCTCCAATTCAAGATCCTTGATAGTGTCCTCCAAGTCCAAAACCTTTGGCTCGCTCTTGGGTGCATGAGTGTGAACGTGGCCCCGCTTGATCTTCAAGGCCTCACCGTTAGTAGCGTCGCTCTCAGGGTCTTCCTTGATTGACTTCAAGAAATTGTTGAGCTCATTGTTTTTGGCCTCCAACTGCTTCTGCTTCTCTTTCTCAAGCACCTTCTTGTAGTCGTGGGGCAACACCTTGACGAATCTAGGCAAGATCCTGTTGAAATCATTCAAGATGTTGTCGGCAACCTCCGAACCAGTGTAATGACGGTGGTCCTCGATAAGGCCCCGCAAAAAGGCGATTTCGGCAGGTTCAGAGACCCCGGACAACTCCACTGTTTCTGAGTTTACCTTGGTGGTGAAGTCCTGCGCCATGTCTAAGACATATGCAATACCACCACACATACCAGCGGCAAAGTTTCTGCCGGTGCCTCCCAAAACAACAACCCTACCTCCGGACATGTACTCGCAACCGTGATCACCGGTACCCTCGGTGACAATGACAGCACCCGAGTTTCTAACCGCAAACCTTTCTGCAGCTATGCCTCGGATAAAGGCGCTTCCGGAAGTGGCACCAAAGAAGGCAGTGTTTCCCGCAATGATCTGGTCCTCGGCCTTGAAGGTGGAGGCGGTAGGAGGGTAGACGATGATCCTACCTCCAGAAAGACCTTTGCCAATGTAATCGTTAGCGTCTCCCTCCAACTCCAAGGTGATACCCGACGCCAAGAAGGCACCAAACGACTGGCCCGCAGAACCCTTCGCGTTAACGTGAATGGTATCATGAGGCAATCCTTGCTCGCCAAAGAGCTTTGATACACGATATGACAAAGTTGTGCCCAACGAGCGGTCGGTGTTCACAACGTCGCAGTCAATCGTCACAGGTAAGCCCTTGGACAAGGTCAACTCAGCCTCGTCAATCAACTTGTTGTCGAGTCGCACGTGCAACCTGTGGTCCTGTTTGCGTACACAATGGGTGGCCACACCGGGTCTGATGGTGTGTGCCGGAGTCAAAATTGGCAGCAAGTCGATGTTGGCGTTTTTCGTCGTCCGCCAGTCGTCTCGCACACGAAGCACCTCTGTCTTGCCGATCATCTCGTTGATGGTGCGGAAACCCAAGTTGGCCATAATCTGGCGCAACTCGTTGGCGATGTAGTAGAAAAAGTTGATGACATGCTCGGGAGTGCCTGAAAACTTCTTTCGGAGCTCAGGGTCTTGTGTGGCAATGCCGACAGGGCATGTGTTAAGATGGCACTTGCGCATCATCACACAGCCCATGGCGATTAATGGGGTTGTGGCGAAACCCCATTCCTCGGCACCAAGCAAACATGCAATTGCCACATCGCGTCCAGTACGAAGCTGGCCGTCGGTTTGCAACACCACACGGCCACGCAAGTCGTTCAACACCAAGGTCTGGTGTGCTTCGGCGAGCCCCAACTCCCACGGTAACCCGGCGTACTTGATCGAGGTCCACTTAGCGGCACCTGTTCCTCCGTCTCCGCCCGATACCAAAATGTTTTCTGAACCGGCTTTGGCCACACCTGCGGCAACAATTCCGACACCAACTTCCGACACAAGCTTGACCGAAGTACGCGCACGTGGGTTCAGGCACTTCAAGTCGTACAACAACTGCTTCAAGTCTTCGATCGAGTAGATGTCGTGGTGCGGTGGCGGCGAGATCAACCCAACACCAGGGGTCAGGTGTCTTGTCTTGCCGATCAGCTCCAGCACCTTGTGGCCAGGCAATTCACCACCTTCCCCAGGTTTCGCACCTTGCGCCATCTTGATCTGCAACTCGTCGGCATCACTTAAGTAGTAAGAGGTCACACCGAACCGCCCAGAAGCGATCTGCTTGATGGCAGACCGCATCGTATCTCCACGAGCGTTTGTGTGAGACCGTGCCGCGTCTTCACCGCCCTCACCAGTGTTGGACTTTCCTCCAAGTCTGTTCATAGCCACTGCAAGCGTCGAATGGGCCTCCATCGAGATAGAGCCATAAGACATCGCGCCGGTGAAAAATCTCCTAACAATCTCTGTCCAAGGCTCGACCTGGTCGAGTGGAACGGATGCAGCGCCAGCATAGTCGAAATCTAATAATCCCCGCAAAGTGCAACCTTTGATTGCGTCATGCTGCTTTTTCAGATAGGCGTCATAAGCACGCTCGTTCTTGTTACGAACGGCATCCTGCATCAGTGCAAGAGCTGTTGGGTCGTTCACCTTCTTCTCGCCGCCGTCACGCCAATGGTATTCTCCGGTTTCAGGAAGCGCGATCGGGTGGATGGTTTGGCGCAACGGGTACCCCGCCGCATGCAAGGAGAACGCGTCTTGGGCGATGTATTCGAAGGTGACACCTTTGATACGAGAGGCAGTTCCGGCAAAACAACGGTCCACAACTGAATTGTCGATACCCAACGCCTCGAAGATTTGAGCGCCCTTGTACGAGGCCAAAGTGGAAATCCCCATCTTCGACATCACCTTGAGGATACCCGCGTCCACTGCGGCCTTGTAGTTCGCAAACATCCGGGAGTCAGAGGCTTCGCTTTTGAGAAGTCCTTCGTCGCGCATCTTGCACAACGTCTCGATTGCCAAGTAGGGGTTGACTCCATCTGCACCATATCCCACGAGACAGCACACGTGGTGCACCTCGCGGGCCTCTGCGGTCTCGAGCAAAAGCGCCACTTTGGATCTCTGTTTTTGGCGAACCAAGTGGTGATGCACAGCACCAGTGGCAATCAACGCCGAAAGAGGGACCCTGTCGGGGCCCGTAGCACGGTCCGACAATACAATCACGGTCTTTCCTGCAGCGATTGCCGCCGATGCATCCTGGCACACGCGGTCGATGTGGTGCACGTACCCCTGGATACCTTCGTCACGTGCAAACGTAGTGTCAATGCTGGCGACAGACCACGTTGGATATACCATTGTGATGCTACGAATGGCGGCAAGGTCGCGTGAAGAGAGCACGGGAGAGCGGAGCAACAAGCGCTGGCACTGGCGCGGAGTCATCTCCAACAAGTTACCTTGAGGACCGACATAACATTCCAACGACATGACAATCTCCTCACGAATAGGATCGATTGGAGGATTGGTCACCTGGGCAAACAACTGGCGGAAGTACTCGTACAACAACCGTGGCTGCTGTGCAAGACATGCCAACGCCGAGTCGTTACCCATAGACCCGAGAGCTTCTTTGGCCTCGCTCATCGGGGCCAAAACAGTGTGCAACTGCTCGTGTGAGTAGCCAAAGGCAAGCATACGAGGGTCAGTCTGCACGGAGTAATTTGTGTCGTAGGATTGTGCAGTGAACTCGACGTCACGTGCCGTCAACTTTTGGCACAAGTCTTCGAGCGTGATCTGGCCCGCCGAGACCCACGATTTGAAGTCGAAGCGTGCGGCCACGGCCGTTTTCAACTCGCGGTCGTCAACGATGCGCCCCTCTTTCGTGTCGACGAGCAACATGCGCCCAGGCTGCAAGCGGCCTTTTTGTAACACTCTGGCGGGGTCAACATCAATGACACCGACCTCCGAAGCACAGATGATGATATCGTCTTTGGTCACGTAGTAACGGCATGGGCGCAAACCGTTCCGGTCCAAGTTGGCACCGCAATACCTGGAGTCGGCGAATGTGAACAACGCCGGGCCATCCCATGGTTCCATCAAGCACGCAGCCCATTCGTAGAAAGCCTTCTTACCAGGGTCGATGTACTTGTCGTTTTGCCACGCCTCGGGGATCATCATCATCACCGCCTCGGGCAACGACAACGTGCCGTTGAGCACCAACAACTCCAAGACGTTGTCGAATGCCGCCGAGTCAGATCCGCCCTCCTCGACAACAGGGAACAATTTGGGTAATGCGTCGCCGAACACCTCCAGCGACATGACACCCTCCTTTGCCCGCATCCAGTTTTTGTTGCCTCTCAATGTGTTGATCTCACCGTTGTGTGCAACCATACGTAAGGGCTGCGCACGGTCCCAAGAAGGGAACGTGTTGGTGGAGAAACGCGAGTGGACCAAGGCAAAGTGTGCCTCGTAATCTGCATTCACCAAGTCGTGGTAGTAGGCATATACCTGGCTCGGGGCCAACTGGCCCTTGTACACGATCGTTTGGGCCAGCAACAGGCACACGTAAAACCAGTTGTGCACGCCGATGGTATGAGACAGCTGCTTGCGAAGGATGTACAAGTTCTTCTCGAGGTCTTTTTGGTATTTGGCGGCAAATTCAGCGGCGTCAATCTCTTGTCCCGCAGTCGATGCAAGCACCACCGCAGGTTGCATGATGAGCGGTTCCCTGGAGAGCGATGCTGGACCCAAAATGCTCGAGTCGTGTGGCACTTCACGCCAGCCCAACACTTTTAAGCCGAGCAGCTCCGCAAGAGCTTCGAAAGTCAGGCGCGATTTCTCGAAGACCGCCCCGTCCTTCTTGAAAAACACGTTTCCGGTACCGTACTGCCCGAGCGGGGGCAACGATACATTACAGTGGTAGGCGAACTCTCTCACCAAAAATTTGTGAGGTAACAGCGATAACAATCCGGCACCATCGCCGTCTTTAGGGTTCAACTCGCCACCCCGATGGGTCATATTACAAAGCAAGTCACGCGCATCGGACACAATCTTGTGCGATACTTGACCTTTCAAGTGGCACGCAAAACCCACACCACAAGCATCTTTTTCCAAGTCGGGGTTGTATAAGCCCTGTGCTACAGGTAACGCATGAGCCCAGGATTTGTTTTCGGGGATCTCATCGTATTCGTACACGTTGGAGGAAAATTCCTCCTGCTCGATATAAGAGGCCATCAACTGTGGGAGTTAGTACACGGTGGAAAGATTTTTATCGACCTGCAAGTATGCCGGGAACAGGCCGCTATAAAGTGAGCAAAGGTGCATGAGAAAAGATGCTGGAAAAACGTGGAACGCTCGCTGCAGAAAAAGGGCTCGGCCGCAGGCACGGACATGGCTGCAAATAAGTAGCCGCCCCCGATTTCAAGCCAATTCCTTGACCTCTGGCGGTTATCCTTATAATACATACACTGTTTTTAGTGCCAGCGGCAAATTCGAAAATTTGCGATTTAAACCCCTGAGCGCTGCTTGCGTGACGTGCTGAGCCTCTTGCTTAATGCCGATCAGCAAAGGGAGAAAAGATCAGCAAAGGGAGAAAATCTCTGCACGAATTGACCCAATCCAAGGCTATTGAGGGAAAGTGTCAAGAAGAAAGAGTAGTACGGAGCGGAAAAATTCAGAAGCCTATTTGGCACCTTGGGGTAAGTTTTACGAGATCCGGTTGGCACATGGGCCGGCCCGTGTTGCACGTCAGCCTCACGCAGACACTACCGCAGGGTGTGCATATAGTCGAAATCCGGGGCGGATCCGGCCAATTACGACGCGCGTGAAAGTCAGGCGACGCGCGCGCGACGCTACGCATGGTGGCATGCAGGGACACACTCAAGAGCGTACCGACAAGGCCCGTGCCTCCGGTCCCCGCCGCTTATCGCTTCTGCTGCCGAAGCCTGCACGTGTTTTCCACTCCACGCAGTATGATTCGTCTGATAGCGACACCCTCGAGAGATCGTGAGATAAGCGCATTTTCAGAAAGGAGGACCTGTCCCTTACTCCTGATAAGACGGTGAGCAGAGTTATTTCGCAAGGTTGTGGGCAGGCCTCTGAGCTATGTCTATTCTCAAGGTAATTGTGCCATTATGAAACCATGGCGCAGGGCAGAAATATATTATCAGGCTGGTTCCTCCAAAAGGGTTTTATTGCCTTTTTCGGAAGGTGGTCCCTTGTGATTACCTCATTAACTCGTTCGTGCTCTATTACAGGTGACACTGATTAGTTGTAGAATACGATGGTCGATGTTTTGATGACCAACTTACGCAGCACACTTCTGCAGGCTCTTCACTTCAACGACTGCTGGAATAGGCGATACCAGTGTTGACGATAATCATAGTAATTACTATTTTTAGTCGTAAGTAACAGTATAGTTATTCTTTCCGTGATATAATTAGTAAAAAGTACATAGTAATCATATACAATTATACCTAATTACTACTAACTTTATTGGCATCACTTTGAACGCTTAAGTCCCACATAAAGATTTTTCAATAAAGCAGATTACGTATATACTTCAGTAAGGTCATCATCCATTCCATGTTCCTCGTTGTCCAAGGAGATATGATTCGGGACTTCACATCTGTCTTCTTCATGCGGTGCTGCATTAATGACAAATCGCTGTCTTCGTCAAATAATGCTGCCGCCTCGTCGGAAGTAAGGCCTCGATGTTTGAGAATCTTCATAATCTTGAATTTTATCGGGAGAAAACAATTGCGTTTCTTCTCTATCGTGTCATTTACCCTCGGGAACGATGCCTCAGCGGGAAGACATGGGTGGAGACGCCAAAAAGTCCCTCGCCGTGAGACTGACTATTGGAACCCAATTTTTCGAGGATTTTAAAACCCTGCGATCGAATCCATCTCACACAATGCTTAGGCAAGATAAATTGATAACTCGTCAGCCCAACCCCTCACTTTTCCAGATTCATGTGTTGTGGGTTGTCTTGCATTTTCGGCACCCACTTCAACCGTGACGCCGAGTCTCAGCAAGAAACAATCGAAGACGCCCCGAGGGTGCCTCTTTACAGTAGAGGAGTCGTATGCGAAAGGCCAATTTTTCAAACAACTTGAGCTTTGCTCGGGGTCAAGAACGGAGGCGAGACAGAACTCTTGATCGCTCATTATCTTAAGGGCTCATATCGTCCACACCGCTCAAAGAATAGTACTTGAGTATTCTAAGCCTGGCGTGTTTTACTCCTCTTGCGATCAAATCATTGTTGAGCCCAGGACCTGAATTCAAAAGATGAAAGACATAAGGAATAGCAAAACTTGTAGCTATCTCTTTATTTCATTGGAGCGTAATGGTAGATTCTTCGAAGTTTTCGAGTACTTTGCAAATCAAAGTCAGGCATTCCCAATTTTCTTCGATGAACGAGATGTTATTGATCCTACAGTGTTCCTGTCAACTTCACCAAGTAACTCAGTGATCTCCCTTCGAAATTCTACAGTTGGATGAAGAATTTTGTAGGTGGAATGCCAACAAATACTGTTATCCTTCAATATGCTTTGGGGCACCCGTTTACACCCTCGGCTTTCTTGTGAGCGGCAACGATAGACGCAAATGTAATCTTCAAGTACGTGTGAAGATTGACTCCATTGCCAAGCTTTGAACAGCTAGCTGAATACATTCATTTTTCGAAAGAAGCGCCTTGGTAAGAATATTTTCTTCTTGCTTTGGCAATTTTGTTATCGAACTGGGCAGACGTCGATGATCTGAAAAATATCATTCAAAAAAGCCAAGGTGGCTAAGCTACATATATGCCCATCACGCCGCACATCTGCAACTGCTTCGAGCTCGGCCAAATGTGAAGTTGTTATCGTAGTCTCGAAGTCAATGATATCTGTTTGAAGCTTGAATCTCTCGCCTCAACAGTGCATTGCAGGCTTGTTAGTAAGTAGTATTTTTAATATTTTTCGCGATATTCTTGCTAGAAAAGATATTTTTCCAAAATATTTTTATTTTTATGCATATTTATTCTAGTAGTAGTAGTTTTTATGCAAGTATTTTTAATATTTTTTTCAAGAAGGTGCACTAGCACACTAATAGCGGAGAGCGAAAAATTCCAATATCACAACCGATCAAAACCGCAAGAATGTCCAAACAAGGCTCGTAAATTTGATGCAATTTTAGTCCAATTCGAAAGTAACTTCGTCGTCATCCGAAATACAGATAGGCTTTTCGTCCAGCTTATCACCAGCTTCGGAGTCTCCGTGATTTTCCACCTCCTCTCCATCTCCGTCATACAGAAAGTATTTATCACTCGCGTCCAGCTCTTCATCTGAGTTTCCCTCAATTGAGTCAAAGGGTCTTTCTGATCCCAGTCTAAAAGTATAGTTTTGCGAAATACTCTGATCAATTGTGGGTTGACCTTCTTCTTCTTCTATCTGATGATGAATTTCATTAAGGTCTGGATCCGGAATAACGCCCCTCGACTTTAGTAATGCCAACATTTTTATTGTCTCTGGTAGTGATCTTCTTCTTGCGTCCGTTAGCATGCACTTCACCTCGGAGAAAAGTGATTAAGACGGCGAGGACATCGCTGGAGTACATAAAAAGAGTCTTGTCATCTAATAGATGACGGGAAACGTAGCTCTTCGAGATCTGTAGAATTGTGCAACATTACAAACCTCATTTTGTCTGTTTTCGTCTAGATACATTAATGATTTATTTTAATTTGCGATCGAAACGTTCTTCATGAAAACATCTGGTATTGAGGATTTCGATCTGAGCCATCATTGGTTTTGGGGTTTACCTTGCATGAAGTGAGAGCTTCTGCCTCTTGTCGTATTCCGTCTTGTACTTGTGAAGAAGTTCAAATAGAGCTTCTTAAACAGCATCTAGGATGGTAGATCGAAGACCATGTTCCCTGAGAATATCATATTTTATACGAGGATCTAGCACTGTCGTGATGTAAAGATTTTTTAGGGGTTCGAAATTACAAGACCGGATATTGTGATATTAAAGTAATTTGGCACACGCGTTCGGAACCCCCACAGCTAGTAGGGGTTGAGTCTCCTTGACTTGTGAAGTGTTGCAGCCCTCAAGTAAAATTAACATTTGCGCCACAAACCGTATTGTGAACCCAGCTATCTGATAATACTAGAAAAAATATATTTAAAATAAAAGAACGTAAATTTCGCGAAAAATACTACTTACTAACAAGCCTGGTGCATTGTAACAGCGACAAACTCTAAGTTGATACTGGCTCCATTCGTCAAAAATAAAAGAAGTTCGACCTATTTTCCTTGCGAGACATCCTTAAAGGATTTACATATCTTAATGTAGTATCCAAGAAGCAGATCCCTCAACGTGATTTGAAATACGCATGTCACTTTTGAGGTACTGGAGAAGCACTCTCACAACCGGAACATTAGCAAAAGAGAAGGGTAAATTGGCGGATACCACAACATCCAATAACAACTTTTGATAATGATTGAGATCGAACCGGGCAATCTTGAGCCGTTTGTTAGTAAGCAGTGGACTCCCGACAAACAAACTGGTTTGAACGACGTCAGGAAATAGCTTTTGATTGAATTCTGCGGGGTCAGCAAGGATGCACCATTTTTGGACTCCGATATAGGATCTTTGCAAACTTCAAGGGCCGCAAGGACTTCAGGACTCATTACTGACAACGCATGAGAATGTTGTGTCTTGAAGTCTTTGAAAATGTTTGTCGTATTTGGTCAGATCGATACGTGGCTGTAGCTCTGCCAAATGGGACATTAAACTGTGATCGTTCTATACTTCAAGCAAGGATGGCCAAAGCGCGACGGTTTTGTGTAAAAATTTGCTCTTTGAGATAAAAATATCCCGATTCACGAGTCAAGATAGGCAAAGTATAACATTTCGCCATCTTGGGGCCAGCAAAAATTAAGTAGAACCCTACCTTTCAGTACATTTTGCATATAGCGGGTTTTTCTAGTATAGTTATACTAATTACTTGTATAATCATCGTAATTACTACTGGTCGCGATATAATTAACAACTAACTTGTTAATAACTAATTACTAATTACTTTAATACTGGCTCCAGCTATGTCTGCGCCTCTGAAGCGTCATTTTCACAAACGGGCGATGTGGTCACAAAGAAAGAAACAGATTGCTGGCGCGTAGAACATAGATGTTGGCGTTTCTCGAGGCTTTAAGAAAATTTTAGAAAAGATCGAAGACATGGATGAACTGGGGATGACCTGGATGAAGTGCTGGGTGGAGAGAATGAAGTGCTGGATGAAGAGCTCTTTTAGGCAAAAGGAAGCAGGTGATCATATCAAAAGTGGATGTCAGAGATAATGTTAGAGTAAACAAACTTCGTGTACAATTCATGGGTTCTATGACATAAAAGAGAGATTCTGAAGTGCTTTGGTGCTTACTTTTGTTGTCCATGTGGAATAGTGTGAAAAGATGGTCAACTCCAAGACATACTGCTTTTATCGTACATCCTTACGATTTCTTCGTAAACGAAAAAGTATTTTTTTACGATGTCTACGATCGTGATTGGTCTGCCATCGTAGGTAGTCGTTAACGACGTTAACAACGCCTAGGACGCAACACTGCGGCAGCATACTTCTGCGGGCTCTGACTGCTGTCGAAATCTACTTACCCGGTTACCATCAAAAATAGAGTAACTTTGCGTAATTGCTGAGCGAGCTTACTTGTCACTGACCAGACCACTATTTCTAGGTATGCGATAAAACAAGTGTTATCCTTTGATCAGTTTGCTAAACTAAAGTTGATAAGAATTAAACGTCATTTACTCGTCAATTGCATTGCGCCTACATTTTTTTTTTTCAAAGAAACAGATATCATGGAAGATCAGGAAGCTCTCATTTTCTGCCCTGGCATAAAATTTCCGATGAATTGCGGTACTCGTCAAGGGAACTCACTATCCCCAATCATTTTCAACCTCGCGTGGACCCTTTTTGTGTCAGCTTAACCAGCTCCAGGGTATCTCGATCAGATACGAGGGGATTACTCTAGAGCGAATGACCATGCTTTTGCCGATGACTTCAACATATATTTGAACACGATTGAAGATTATACCAAAGCAGCCTCCATTTTTGGGCAATATGAGCGATGCAGCAATAGTAAGTTGAACCCCTCCAAATCACAACTTCTTGGATTCGATTGCGACTTTCAAGATAGCAAACAGAAGATACTTCCATTCGAACAGTCATTCATTCGTAGGAAAGATCTGACTTACTTGGGGCTTCCTTTAAAAGGTGTTGATTGGCACAAAATTTTATCTAGACTTCCTTTTTTAACACACAAGAAGGGGTTCACCTAGACTTAGTCACGAGGGCGAAAGCGACAAACATGTTTGTCGCGTCCACAGTGGTCTACAAAGATCTCGTTCTGTGTATGTCGACTGCGATGTTGAAAGGAATGGATCTGGTTTTCAAGAAAATCTTTCAAAATGTGGGTAAAGACAAACTTTACGCCAGGCCAAACCAGGGGGTTACGGAGTTATTGAACTTCAGACCAGATGCAAGGACATCGAGCAGCAATTTTCTTTATACGTTAACAGAGCTACAAGGTTGGTACCCGAATCTTTGGAGACTAAAATTGGATTTCTGTTGTCGTCCGGTTTCGAACCCGGGGTCTGAGGCGTATTTTGGTCAAACACCTTGACCGCTACGTAAGAATATTCCAAAATCCCTTTGATTTCGAAAAACGTCCAGAATATTATAAATTTCCCGAGATTGTTTTCACTACATAAGAGTATTTCAAAATCTCTTTGTTTTCGAGAATCGCCCAGAACTCTAAATTTCCCGAGATTTTCTTATAAAGAAAACTCTTATAGCCAGTTTACCGGTGGCTGTAATTGCTAGAAAGGCTTTGGCCATCTGGGAAAGAACAGAAATATGGTTTTCGAGCTCGATAAAAGTGATTGGGCTGTTGACTCTCAAATCTCTTTTTGTCTCTAAATAAGACGTTAGTCGTCATACTCACCATTAAAACGTTAGTCGTAGAGGAAACTGCCGGAGCTATTACACTTAGCGATAAGTGAAATTTGAAACTCATTCTGTGCTCCTGAAAACTCTAATTTCCATTCAAATTGTTTACATAGCGTCAACAAACGATCTGCGAATAATCTCTAATCTCCGAAATAACCATTTTTGCAAAACCTTTCTACTCGAAGAACTTGAGCATGCAAGAATTTGGGATCAAGTACGGTCGCGAGAAAGTTGTTCTTTTTGTCTCCAATCGTTTTTTTACAAATGGGAAAGTATCCGTAAAACTTTGTATGAAAAACCTCGACTCCTTGATAAAGATACGAATTCGAGTGTTTGAGCATTTCCGTGTTTAAAGTTTGGAGGTTTTCGAAGGTAAGGCATGGTCAAGCTGATAGTACATTTTTTGCTAGCGTGTAGTTGAAGCTTCACAGATTTCAAAGATGCGGTATTCTAATTCGAGTTCGCTAATGTCGAAACTTTGGAGACCCAAATGCGTCTGGTCCTTATCGATGCCCCAGCTTAAGCCAATACATGTTGATTTGATTCTTTAAATGAAGAGCTCGCATTGATGTTACCGGACCTTTTTGGTTCTTGTCGTCTCTCGGCCTGCTCTTTAAACGAACGCATTGCATTGGGGTATAATGCTCTGTCACTGTTGGACTAAACAGATGGTCTTTCAGAGGGCTTTGTATTCCCCGAATCATTCTCGGAAAAAAGAAGGTCATTACAGAAAACCTTGGGAAACTTTGCTGACTGAATTTCTCTTTAATTCGTCAGGTTTCTTCTTCGAGCACTTGCAGTGGACCTTTTCGTCGAATGAACAGTAATACCTAGAAGCGTGGAGGAAACTAGTTAGGGAGAAAGGATCGCCGTCAAAGACATTAGAGTCAAAACAAGATCGCACAAGGAAGTGTTGCAACACATTAATTCCAAGATTCATCTGGGTTTGCTACCGTCCACTCTCGCCATCACAGTAAGTGAATCCCGACTTATAGCAAACGTTCCGTTTAAATCCAGCAGTAAGGACAAGCAGAAAAAGCTCTCGGTGATCCAACCAAAACGCTTTCTAGATTACCCAGAGGTGCGGGATATCACTCGATGGAAACAGTTCTGGAAAGCTCTATACAAAGAAGAATGGATCAAGAGGACTGATCTCACGGCGATTCACCAATTCAACACAGGGATGCATGTCCCAGTGCATGACTCCAAGAAGCGCACGGACCAACAATGTCTCCTTTGTGGATAAACGGTTAATCAACAAGTTATCCAAAGTCATTTATACAACTCTTGTGACATCTCAAAATCGTGGTGGAATCAAATCGGCATGACCACAAAGATGCACTTGAGTGAGATGCCTGCTCCAACAAATACCACATTCACCAACCTACACCTCAATTGGTTCGTGAAGATTGCACGAAAAGTTTACCTACGTAGGGTTCGGGAGCACCAAGGCGGTGTCCACCTTTCCCCCCTGCTGGCGAGACAAGTGTCTCGGGCCTTGAGGCGGAATTTCCCATGAGGAAATTCTACTCAAAACTCCAGACTCCATCGGAGGTTTTTTTCTATAGACTATATAGTTTTGCTGAGATGAGGCTCGCTTAGCAGCCGAATCACAGCACCCCCCAATGTGATGTTTCCTTAAGAAAAAAAAAAAAAAAAAGATATGTATTGAAGGATGCCGCTGACCTTAGCCGTGGGCGAAAACTATATATTCTATGGAAAACCTTAACACACTTGATTTTCCAGATGTGTACCGCATATCCAGATTTTTGTGTTGTCGCCCTACATTGAAAAATTTGAAAATTCATAAGAATCTTGGAGGTCGGCATCAATTGACTCGCTAAATTGGTTATACACCTTAAATCCCGCACTGTTCCCAAATTCACAACCACAGTTTTGTCTCTCTAAAATCGAATCTTCCAAAACCCCACATAAAACCAGCACGTCCTAAATCCTTAATCTCCAAATACTACGAAAGCCCCCTTTTGAAAAAAAAGAACAGAACCAGCGTCAATCCTTCCACCATCCCACGCCACCGCCAGCCGAGTCACGTGATACTCTCTCCTCACGTGACCGGCATCCACGCTCATCTCAGACACAACGTCAGACCCATCCAGTTGCCCCGCCACCGATGTCTGTGACCAAGCAAGCGGTGTTTCCGCCTGAAGTGCTAGCGAGAATCACACCGGAGGTGTCCCTTGAGCGGCATCTCGCGCTCGGGCTTCGTCCCAGCTTGCGCCAGTACGACGAGTTCCGCACGCTTTCGGCGAATCTTGGCTCCCTTAATAACCTCGGCACAAACTCGCTCGTGGGCCTGGCGACAGTCAAAAACGGAAGCACACACGCGTTTTGTGGGATGACACTTGGCGTTTCGGAAATCAACGACGCCGACGAGTTTCTTGCGGCGGACGAATCGGGCAACAAAAACGCCGGTTTTGCAACAGTATACCCGGTTGTTGAGATCGCCAGGGGCAGATCTGGCGCGCCGACGGACGAGGAGATGATCTTGTCTCAAAAATTGCACAATCATTTACTTCACCTGCACGTTTTGCCGACGCTGCTGCTTACTTTGGTGCCCGGATACCAGCTTTCTAACGAGACCACCGGCGAATCGTATGTCTTGTACCCCGATGACACCAAAATGACCGCCGAGGACTTGGAAAGCCTCAGCTCCACAATCAACATTTCCAAGAAGAAATACGCCTATGTTTTGTACGCTCACGTGAAGGTGTTCTCGCGGGTGGGGCCCCTCTTTGATGTTGTACACTATGCGTTGATCTCTGCGTTGAAAAATACGGTACTTCCGCGGGTTTTCATGGCTGATCTGGGCATAGATCCTACCGTGAGGGTTCCCGTGCGGTCCCGGGGTAATTTTGGCCATCTTAGCCAGAGCGCAAGCCGGTTATGTTTTGACGGAAATGTTGCACTAGCTAAGAGTTTACAGTTAGACGAAACCAGAGTGGGCGTCGCCTCGTCTTTCGGGTTAGTGGAAGTACCTGGAGAAGACGGAGGACTAAAAAGCGTTCTTTTGGCGGATTTGGAGGGCGAGGCAGAAGAGGCGTGCGCCGAGACACGTATCTCCATAGTGCGCAACGAGAACGCCTTGAGTCATGTCAGTATTGTGGGTGGAGGTGCCAACATCACCTTGGAGACTCTTCGGAAGGCACTGAACGTCGCAAGAAACCGTCTGAAAATCGTTTCTTATGGAAAGTAAACGTGTAAGGTGCATGAGAAGATACTACCGTGGGTCCTTGAAGACAAATGTATTTACCATGAGCTGGTAGATGGAGTTTCTGTATTTGAGAGGTTATTGCGTGCTACAGAATCGATACTTGTGCCTGTTACGAGTTGAATCGGTATTCGGAAAATCCTAGAGGAAAGCGGCATGTGAGCTGCGAGGCAAACGATGCTGGCTTGTGGATGGTGGTACTTGTTTTGGAAGTTGCTTATCGTGAAAGAATTCGACGCATTGGTCATCCGACGTCATGATCTTGCCACATGACTTTTGTCAGAAAAATCAATCAACTCATAGAGCTTCCGAAATATCCAGTCATCTACTGGTCAACGTAGTTCACTAGCTTTGGCACCAAACTGGCATTTGGGTCACCGCCTGCGTTATGTAAAAATATGATATCTTTGACTTTAAATACAATCGCTAAACGTACGCTTAAACTTAAAAGTTCATTGAGCTGTATTTAGACAGTCTATCTACGATGCCCTATTGTTCCACAATTCCACAAGTGGTTTCACGTTTTTTATATGGCTGTGAAATTTTATCTTCTGAGTCCACGGAATCTTCCAAAACGGGATTAATATTCCCCAGAAAACTGGAATCGCGTTCGTTGAATTCCTCGCTAGCCTAGCGTCGGTTATACGCTTTTTCGATCTATTGCTTTTTTTGTTCTGCCTGGCATGAGTGACGAGAACATCGCCGAATTGTTCGGCCATTATTGCAAATGAATGCCCCTGCAAAAGCGCGGTCTTAAAGTTTGTTAAAAGAGGCTTTCAACGGACCAGCCACATCCCCAGACAATTTTCCAGTAATTTATAATGCGAGGAAGCAATGCTCATTAAAAAGTTTTAAAGGCGTACTCCAATCATCAGCAAGACTAGAAAATCTACGTGTTTTTTTTAAAGAATCAATTGTATTATAGGAGGCTCCCACCTGAAGCTACAAAATCTATACTTCTATAGAAAAACCTATAATACATTTTGGAAAAGGCACCGAGTAGTGAAAGAGCCCGACTTTCCCAAGCCTAACTCTCTCCTCATTGCCCTCCCCGCCTCTGCAAGTCGTGTCAGTCCGTTCTGACCCGAGTATGCTCCATGAACTTCTTCAACTTGCGTCTCAGAAGTGGTTGAAGTACAATGCCCGATTCCGCATCCTTTCTTCTCGAACAATGAACTCGGCGAAAAGTCTCCACGTACCAATTGAGGTTGCGCAAACTCATGATTCAATGGTGCCAACATCAAATTCAATTTCATGGGCAATGTCATGCCTCACTGATTCCACCAGGATTTCGTGCAGCTTCATT
>JAKTWD010000642.1:0-35893 GCA_030581935.1 Metschnikowia corniflorae
AGCTCATTCGAAAATGGAGTATATACATTCTGGTTTCTTCCCACTAGAAATAGACATTCTCCCTCTCCTCACGCGTCGATGTACACCCTGCCGATCTTGGCAAGCACTCTCTCCCTCAATTCTTTCAACAAGGCCTTCACCGAGGCAGGAACCTCCAAGTCCGCCTCCTTCAACACCACTCTCCAGTCGTGGTCCACATCCTCGGGTGTGTTTTCCAAAGCAAACTCGTACAATTTATCGGATTCTGCCGGTTCGGCCTCCCACTGCGCCTCAAAGGTATCTATGAGCTCGGTGGATATGATCAACTGAGGCATGTCGAACTTGTGTTTCATCATCAACGGGAGCAACTGCGCTAGTAGCAAGGGCACGAACCGAAGCGGCATATACCTGAACCTGAGAAGCCGAAACAACCTCGAAACATTGATACCAAAGCTGGACGCGTCGTCAACGGATAAGAAGAACTCGGAGAGCACTGCATACGGCGCAAGACATTGTCGAATGACCGGGTGCATCTTGAACTCGGGCTCCATGTTGTTGGTAACAATGTTCATGAGGAGTTCGTCAGGAACAGGGGTGCTGTTGAGCAAGCAGTCCTGGAATAGCAAGTCCCATGCAATGTGCTGGATTTCCTCCAATGCGATTTTGCTGTCTTTGGCGGAAGAATCATCATGACTTTGCGCAAGCATATTGAGGGCTTCATAGAGGTGGCCCGCCTTCAAAGATTTCTCCCCTTGTTGCAAAAAGAGTTTCCGGATAGTCTCCGTGAGCCCGAGTTTGGCACACACCGTGAGTGCCCACTCCAAGTCGTCGTTGGTGAGGCACTGGTACTGGGGCAAGAACTCGGCCACGACCTCCTTTGTTTGCGCGAAAGTTTCGGAATTCGCCGACACCACGGGCGTCATCAAGATCCCGAGCCCCACAGGCACCAACTCGTGCATCTCCAAGCACTCGTACGCGTGTCGCGTGAGGAGGTAGTCCGACACGCATCGTCTTTGTAGATGCACGGGTCCGTCGAGGATCTTGCCGAAATCGGCGGCGTACGAGGCGAAAAACCCTTTCATCTCCAAGAGTTTGCTGACGTACGCTGCGGTGGCCGGATCGTACGAGTCCACGGCGAGTATCACCCGGAGAAACTTCTGCGAGAGCACGTCGCGAAACGCCTGCTCCAACTCCGACGAAACATCGCTTCCCTTCTCGGCAAGTGCCAATTTGTAGTAATCAGCGTAAACAGACTCGTCGTCACGAACCTGGTATAGTGAAAGACAACCGTACATATCGTACCAGCTGGAAACAAACAGGGCGGTTGTTTTCGGGAGCCCACTGATGAGGCAAAGAAGATCGTAAATCTGCAGGGCAATGGCAACGTGGTCGAGCTGGGTGATGCCTGTTTTCATCGTTTTGTAGTTATCCCGAAACTCGCACACAGTGTACTTCCACTCGGCAAACTGGCCCTTCAAAGCCATCACCTGGTAGTTTCCCACCAAAGTGGTAAAGTCCTCGATGATCGCAAATAAGGACGGGCACTCAGATTGAAGATTTTCGAATTTGCTCGCTTTAAGCGACGACGTTGCCTGCTCAAAGAGACCCCGTGCAAGCAAAGTGCCCATATACGAGGTCCAGAACTGCGAGTGCGTATACGGGGTCGGGTTATTGTACATGATGGCGTCAATAAAGTCGTTTTCGGGCTTGGGATCGTGTTTGTTGATCCACCCAAGAATCTCCTCGGGTTTTTGTCGCTGAGAAAGCGGGAACCAGTTCAGTTGCACGCAGTCTAGAAGCGACGAAAGACGCTCATAGTTTTGCGCGTCTTCGTCCGATAACTGGACCTCCACAGAGCTATAAAACGCGTTGAACGCCTCCACGAGCTTGCGGAACGCGCTGTGGATCAAGCTCTCCTTGTGGAGTTTCTCCCTGTCTTTTCCGAAATCTTTTCTGGACGAAATTACCCCAATGGGCTTATCGTCTTCAGAACCTTCGAGTTCAGGGTAGAGCGCCACGTTTTCGGCGGCCAACGACTCGACACACTTATAGAGTTTGGTGATGTATTCCGCCTGCGCGGCCCCAAAGTCGCTCGGGTGTTTGTACGACTTCTTATACTCGGCAACATCGAACTGGAACTGCAAGTTTTTCTCTCCCGAAAGCCAGTCCTGAAAAGACGGGTATTCCTTTGTTTTAGGGACCGAAAGCTCGCTTTCAGAGTCCAGAATCGGCTCCGTCTGGTTCTCCAGCGTCACAGACAGGTCCTCCGGCACCTCGAGCATCTCGATATCCTCAAATTCCATGGTTTGGTGTTTGAGTTTGTTGCCTAGGAGTGCATTGAAGAAGCTTGGTTGAGCTATGGCGGGATGCACGGGTGTTCTAAGGGTGCTTGTGGGTGGAAACAGTCGTTTCGTAGAGTTTTTTTTCTTCTTGAAAGTTTTGACGTTCGGCGATATAGAAAAAGGCGTTTCACCCTTTCCTTCGACTGTAGTATTGGAAGTGTGCCGTTCGTGCCCATTTATTACTCTGTGCTGAGGTTGCAAGTTGTTGCGCGTTACGCCAGAATTACGCCAGAATTACGATTTACGAAATTCGGGACCAGCGCAATTACCACCATTTTTCAAAATACGGTTTTGGGAGCCATCGTAATCACCATCGTAATCGTAAATCTTAATTTGAGCGTAGTTTTGGCGTAATTTTGGCGTAACTTTTGGTGACTAGCCAAATTATTCTTATTTCTGGGCAATCTCTCCACTTAACCCTTTGAAAGGTGTTGATATTATGGATTTATGTATTTACTTACTTCGATACTGTGTTCGTAGAGATCTAAACGGAACGTATTTTGTTTCTGTCAAGTTGAGTGATGTGTGAAGAAATGAGCTGTTTCGTGCTTAAATAGAGCTGTTCGCAAATAGCGAATTTATCCGATCACCAAGGATGCACGCACTCAATTGATCTCGACAACTTCACCAGCGTCGACTTCCATTTTATCATCATCATTATCCTTGATCTCTCTCGCGACCTAGTCGCATAACTCCACGTCATCTTCAGTGTTCTCATCATCAGATTACATACCCAGGTCGAAGTCATCTGGCCTTATTTTCTTTACCTTGTCGTTGACCACTGGCTGGTAAAAATCTTTGTGATCATATCGACACATTTTGAAAAAAAGGATTTTGCCGGCGCTGACATAGCTGGAATAACCAAAATGTCTTTTGCAAGCTGATAAAGTATAGGAAATTGTCTTTTCCTGCTGCGATAATAATCGACAATATCGGAGTTTTCAGTTTTTCAAAAAGGTAGGCAGCTAATTCGTATTCTTCGCCCTCAGACCCTTCATGGTCACTAAGATAAGGGAAGTTTACTCTGCCTGGCCGGTTGTCGCTTTGTGAGCCGTGCTCGACAGTTATCTCATTTTGGAATCTCTGTGCTCCATAGTACTTTTCGTAATTCGAAAAGATCGCTACCCAAGATCGTGTGTTCCCGCTTTGCTTTTTGCAGCTTGACATCTTGATAGGCCTTCTCTGCCAATCCGGGTAAAACGTCTTTGTGTCTCTTTTGCGCATGATGCTTTAATGTTGTTGTATTGCATTGTGTGCGTGTTTGTAGAATGTACTGCAATGGCAACACTTCAGTTTCATAGTTGTTCCAACCTTTTTCCGCCTAAATAGAAATAAACGAAGATTGCTGCGTTTTTCTTCCTGCAACTTTGCAGATGTAAAGCTCTTCTGTCTTCATCGATTTGTGACACATCTTCTATCTCAACGAAATTTGATTACGGAGTGCACCCTGTTATCGAGGAATTACTTTAAAAGCTTAAATCCAACATTGCAACTTTGAAGAACCCCCCCCAAAAAAATTCACAAGACGTGAGCGGAGCGAGGCGAGATTCAACCAGATTATATAAACAGAGACCGCGTCTGAAAGATATAAATGCTGGTTTCACGCGTGCTTCAGCGGGTCTGCCCGAACTTGTCAGATTTTCTGCCGGGCGCGCTTCGGAAGGCCAATCAGGTGCATTTTTGAAGGCCAGTCAGGTGCCTAGAAGCCCGCCATCTGTGTTGCATTGTCCACGAGTGTCAAAACCCCCCGTGCAATTTACAAATTCGTAAATTTCGTAATTCGTAATTACGAAATGACTATTCATCTTAATCGTATTAAGTTTTTCGAAAATCATCGTAAAAAGCAATTACGATGACGATATTTACGATATTTACGAATTACCCACCACTCTGGCTGCAACCGGTTGCAAATTTCAGCGCGCATCTCTGTTGAGCCCAACTGTTTACCGTCATTCTTGCCAGATTCCTCAACAATGTCTGATTGACTGGTAATCCTGTCACTACAGTGGAATACTCAAGGAATGGACTTCGAAAGGATGAATTGCGTTCGTTGATCACAAAGACGCTTTACAAAAAGTACTATACAAATGTGGAAGCCTTGAGAAAGGAGCCCACTATAGATGAGGGCCAGTTCGCTCTTACACTTGATGAGTGGAATGCCCGTAATCGAAATAAGTTTTAGGAAATCACATTTACCTTCCTCGATAACTCCTTCGAACTCAAGAATTATGTGGTTGGGTTGAGGTGCTCAAAGTGAAATTAGAGGAGTCTTGTTGGCGTTTGTCCAGGACGTTAACAAAAGTTTTGCTTTGTACAGTCGTATTGTATCTACTACAAGAGATAATGTCCGGTTATGAGTGTTCAACTCGACCAGTTAGAAACTAGGAACCACGTCATATTTGAGGGAAATGTACGTTGCGGTCGCGTACTGAATTTATCCACAATTCTTGTTTTGCTTATCACGTTTTGCAAGAAGTAGGATTCTAGAGCCTTTGTTGAGAGAATCCTGAAAATTGATGGAAAATCTTCCTTCTTGAAGAATGTTTCAAATCTAATGAAGTCACTACCCAATCTCATTCGAAGGCTTGTGAAAGGTGTTCGAAATAAATCATTTCTCTGACAACGTTTGAACACCAGGCCGAGATACCAATAATGCAAGACGAAAAGCGAAAACGCCCGAGAAATTTGATATTGGAGAATGGAGCTCGCTGGCTTTCGACATTGAAAATGATTCAGGGCGTTTTTCATTCCAGAAAGAAACCAACTACGTATTGGCACAAGTTGGGCGCCTCGATTCGAAAGGCCAGAAACATCTAGGTCTCGAAAGTTTCGACATTAGCATGCTTAGAGAATTTGCACCGCAGGTTAGAAACTTTTGGAGCCCCAACCCTTCATCGACAAGCTAGCAAAGAATCAACTATCGGCTTGACTTTCCTTGCGTTCATAATTTTCTCGAAAACGTTAAAGGTTCTAACATGGAACTGCTCAAACACTCAAGTCCGTATATTGCCCGTGAACTCGATGCTTCTTACACAAAGCTTCATGAATTATTTTCCATCTATGAAAAAGATCCTGGGGACATGATCCCAGACTCAAGCCCATGTTTTTCGAACAAATGAGTTTTGCAGGAAATATTATTTTGAAGATCGAAGATTATTTGCAGATTGTTTATTTACCCTATACAAACAATTTGCAAAAGAATCGGAATCTCGAGAAGCACAGAACGAGCCTCAAATTCATCTTATCGCTAAGCGTGATAGCTCCGGCTGGTTTCTTGCAGACGAACCTTTTGACGATGAGTATGACGAACGTATGTCTTATTTACGACCAAAAAGAGAGTTGAGAGTCAAACAACCCAATAACAAAAAATGCTTTCTAGGATGCTCAAAGACTTTCTACCATTACAGCTATGTCTGCGCCTTCTGAAGCATTATTTTCACAAATGGGCGATGTGGTTTCAAAGAAACGAAAGGAATTGCTAGCACGTAGAACAAAATGCTGGTGGATCTCGGGTATTGGGCTTATTCTGTCGGCTTTGGAAGACTTAAAGAGAGATCGAAGACACGGATGAAGACCTGGGGAAAGACCTGGATGAAGTGCTGGGTGCAGAGAAAGAAGCGCTGGATGGAGAGCTCATTCAGGCGAAAGGAAGCAGGTGATCATATAAAAATCAAATTTAGGGTTGAATCATACGAACTTCGTGTACAAATCATGGTTATCATGGCATAAAAGAGAGATTCAGAGAGGCTTTGGTGCTTAGTTTTGCTGTCCATGTTGAAAATTGTGAAAAAGACGGACAACTTCAAAACATGCAGATTTTATCGTAAATCCCGACGATTTCTTCGTAAACGATAAAATATCGTAAATATTTACGATGTTTACGATCGTGATGGGTTTGCCATCGTAAGGTGTCGTTAACGTCGTTAATGACGTGTACGACGCAACACTGCTGCAAGCTGAGTCTGCTTTTTGCCAAGAGATGTGATTTGAGTGAAGCAATCGCTAGCAATCGTTCACCTATTCAGAAAATAATGGATCTCTTGATTCAAAGGTGCGTTCCATACTGCGCTTGCCATCGCCACCCCTCTAAGCCAATCCTTATCCCGAAGTCACGGGTCTATTTTGCTGACTTCCCTGATCTCATCACTCCGACAACTAGAGGCTGTTGACGTAGGTGACCTGCTGTGAATATCAGCACGATTAGGTGCGAGACTTTCTGTGACTGAGCGTCACAAAAGGATGAAACAGCAAAGTAATCATGCACGGTACACTCAATGAGATTGCACCCGGGTAATCATCCCACGCTGTCTCACAGAGATGAAAGGGAGGCTTTCGGACTGACGGTGATCATCGTCTGCCAGATTCAAGGCAGCAGTGGTATCAATAGTTCTGCGGCATCAAGCCCATCACTCTAGCTGGTATTTCTCAAAGAGGCACATTTCCCACTATCATGAAAGATCGCTCTATCGTAGACTCCTCGCTCCAGCCTAAGATCTCATATCAACGAAGGCGCCCACTTTATGACCATTTAGGCTAGTGTTGGTGCAGTCATGTGCTGTACCAAGACACACATACCCCAAAGGAGATTGTCCTGGCTGCTCGTGGATTTGGAACTCTACTGCTTTTCTAGCCCACATGCTTAAGTGCAAAGAGTAGATAGCGGGCTTTTCATACTTGTTCACAGGGTCCGGACAATCTTGTGTTGGTTTTGTGTCGTTGACATGTTTGCCCAAGAATGGTTGGTCTCGACTCAAATATGCTTTTTTACCGTGATGAACGGCATGAACAAGACAATGCTATTACCATTTTGGGGCCGTCTGGTGTCTATTAGCGAGTGTCAGGGAACAAATGCGTTTTTTTAAGCTCTCTGAATAAGCTTTTCTTACCAGAAACCCCGTCGATTCAAAGCCACCACATAATCTTGTAATTTGAACACTTTTGTGGGTGTAGCATAGTTCTTAACTCTCAAATAAATGTTCGAAAGGACCATGAATTTCCATTCGAGAATGGTTTAGTTCGTCGTGAGTAAACGCTGTGAGTCATATTCCTTTCCATAAAGAGGTTTCTTTATGTGTATGGTTCTTATGAACATATCGGAAGATCAACAATATTTCGACCAAATTTCTCATCCCAACAGTGCTTCAACCCTGGTCTAGAACATTGTTCACCAAATTTGCTCAATGACTCAAGCACAACAACAGTCTTCCTGGCATAAAATAAAGGAACTCCAAGGACAGCAATGCACAGAACGAAGACCCACTAATCCTATTCTGCACCCAAATGATATGCTGACGGTATCTAATAACAACTTCTGCGAATTAAGTCACGTCAATAAGGTCTCCTATTACCTGAAGACCAGACGACCACCAGCTTGAAGTGGATCTGAGTGCGACAGTTGTCAAAGTATTCTTCGGACACAGGTACTCCCAAAAGAGCTTCCACGTAACTAACACTTCTCGGATAATAATAGACACGCACCAGGTCACACGTGTGCTGACCTGCTCACAAGTATGAGAACACTCGTGACGACTGAATGCCCGATGAATTTTGCTAAGCTTTTCTTGGTAGTATATCTCTGTTCATCATGTTTGGAACAGCCACGAGATATCCAGGAGTATCGGCTTCTTTTATCTAGTTCCAATGTAAAACTAGACCTTCAGAGCTTGCTTCTGAGGTAGATGTACTGGACTCCTTATTCTGATGCATTGGAATTCATCAACGCAGTCTTCAGCTAACAAGCAAGTTCACCCTCCACGAAAACGCATAAAGATTCGATCAACAGGTCTCATGATAATTGAGGCCTTGATATGTGAATTCAACACCCTCAAACTTCCCTCTTGACAAAGCTTTGGGAGCCAGCCCGAGCAGGCAAATTCCTAGCCAACTGAATGCGAAAGCATGTAGAGTTCATCAACAGTGTCGGCCAGATAGACATCTCATAAACAGTCAATATTCTTCCTTTCCAAGCTATTCCAGAATCACAACAGACGTGCTTCACTAAGCAAAGTCGCGAGTTCAATCTTCAAGGCTTCATCGAGAATATCACCAGACTGGATCAACGAAATCTGAGCACCTCGGGCATCAAACAACCCCGATGAGGTGTTCCGAAACACCCGCTCCTCCTGCGTAAGCCTCAGATAGTCCATTGAGCTCTCATCATAAGCACTTTCAATATGTTTCTGGGCTAGTGGATAAGGTGCCAAGTCCTGAACTCGAAACACATCACCTTTAACGGTGGCAACTAGAAAAACAAGTGGGTCATCCAGAACAACCAAAATGTGGTTTATGAGATGTTTGAACCAAGAGTAGAAAAGGGTTTTGAATTTGAGTCCGGAGACCGGCACTGTTTGTTGTGTTGACTCAGAATCGGAGGTCGCCTTCTTTGCACACCAGATGTGACCCTCCGCATCGCCATATATGAATATAGGCCGATTCTTCAAAACGGCGATTGCAGTCGCAAAAGATGATCCCCTGAAAAACGGAATCAGGAGTTGGTATAGTTTTGGGTCATATGTTGAGCTTACCAAGGGACCGCGAACAGCATCGGCAAGCACGATGAAGTCGTCATTTCCAGCTAGACCAGCACCAAAAATCAGGGAGTTTCCATAATCTATGAGTTTGGCTCTCCAGATTTTCGGGCCCAGAGCATTGGCGTCTATAAGCTCAAATGCAACACAGTCATCGCCGGTCAAAAACACCTTGTTTCCATTACTGGAAATGCTTGAGAAATCACACGTGCTTGGCACCTCTCCGTATAGTTTGAAATCGGGCACCGGCTTGATTTTGTTCGGTCCCACATCAAAAACCTTGAGGTACTCCTGCGGAGAATCACCCGAATTGGCCACCACGACCCAGTACTGTTTTCGGGTCACGTGCTCTTTCTCCACCAAACACATATCGACAAACCGACACCCTGAAGGTTGCTCGTACAGATCCAAAAGTTCGAGGGTCCGTGAATCGAGAAGTAGGAGGGACACAACTCTGTCCATCTGGCCAGTCTGTAGGTTTGGCTGTGATTTGAGCTGGAGTGCAATAGTGCGACGGGGAGAAACAGCTAGACTCAGCAAGATCAAGTGCTGGGAGCTGTAAAGATCGTTATCTCCGTGTCGATCCGCGAGAGTAAAGTGCTGCAAACTGCCATCATCAAATAATGCGATAACCGCAGGATTCGGATCGGGATTATCGACCATTTGGCAGAATTTGACGCGGCGGCTGAAGGTGTGAAGTTTGGTGAGACCTAGTTTTTTGGATACGTCGGCGTGTAGGTGAAAGAGCGAATAATCGTCGAACACCACGGCTCCCATATTTTCAGAGTGCGCAATCCTGAAGGTTCCACTGCTCCCTTTAGCCTTTAGGTAGTTTACCTGTTTGGTGTCCCATTCTGACAGTTTAAGCCCGCGCATTCTTTTTTCAAACACGGGTATTTCGAGAAGAAGCCCATCTCCATCAAGAAGAATAACCAGATATGACGACAACTCGGAGGGAATACAGGCGATCGACACTTTTCCCTGGAATCTGGTGGATATGGTTTTGACTACCCTGGCAGCAGTATCAGTGAATGTAATGTGGGCCAAAACGCCGCTCCACAGAACGACGTAAACGTCCACGAAGTCGCGATGTCTATGCCATGCAAGACCTGAGACCTGGTCGATTTCCTCAACCAGAATCGAGATATTCCGTCCAGACCTCAAGGTGAGCAAGACCCCTTCAGTCTGAACACACTCGATGGCCCGTTGATCATCAATCCTCCATTTTCCACTTCCCTCGTCTGAGATTCCACTTCCTTCACCTGAAATTCGGAAACTCTTCTTCAAAAGAGAATCAGAATTCTCCCTTTTATTGAAAGAGGGAAAGTCCAAAGCATCGATCGGCTCACCAGAACCATCGTATACAAGCACGAATGATCCCCCTTTTCCACCCAAAAGTTCAAAAGAACTCGCTTCGTTTACAACCTGTGCCAGAGCCTGAGGCTCCATCTTATACCTAGAGTCCGTCACCACCTCCAACTCTCCATTGTGAAACCCGCCACGCGACAACAAAAGACTGCGTTTTCCCCCGTTTTCCTGTAGGTTCATGTTGAGAATAGGCGACGAGTTGGTGACACACGAAACAATGCTAATATACGGATACTGCGGAAGAATCAGAAACAACACCAGACGCGACCGCGAAGACCCAGCATAAAACACATTATCCTCAATATGTACAAGGTCCGATGCGACGGTGGACTTGCCCAAATCGACAATCTGAAACTGGGTCACCGTGGCGACCGATCCTGCAAGTTCCATGTCCAAATAGACCAAGATAGTGGTGCCCGAGTCCGATACCAAAAGAAAGCGCTTGTCGTCAATTTGCGCCGATGTCTCAAAACGCATCCCCAGATACTCCTCCCTCTTTACGGACATATCGAGAATCACCACGTTGAACTCCCAGGGGCTCGAGACAGGGAACGCGGGGTCGCCCACATTTTTCGCCACATCGACGGCTTTGTCGGGGGTCGAAAAAAACCATAATTTGGCGTCGCTGGCCACCAAGAACCCGTTTGGAACGGCCATAACTAAGGAAGGCGCCCCTGGAAACACGCACCGCTCAACTTCTCTCTCGAGTGTTAATGCGTCAAGTTCAGACAGAAAACTGTAGAGACGAAGCGAGAAGATGAAGTCTATGGTCCGAAACAACACCGCAACCGAGGTCATATTGCCCCGGTTCGATGTAGCCATCAGCAATACGACTATATAGTCAATATGGAAGGAATTGGAAATCCGGCGCAGATCGTAATCCCGGGAACCAGCGTAATCGCCCATCCTGGCCAGCAAGTACCCGCCGACATTGATGATCGTGATGTATCCCGTATATTTGTGTAAGACGAGATACTCGTTATCATCGTCAGAACAAGCAAGAAGAATTGGACCGGTTTCTAGCGGTTTCAACTGTGGTGACCAGCCGCCAAGCGCCTCGTATACGAGGTATTTGGATTCAGTTAGCCGCACCTCGTAGAATACTAGCCCTTCGTCTCCCATCACCGCGAAGATCGTTTTTCCAAATTCGTCCTGATACGAGACCATCGCTATGATAGTAGACAGAATCCGCCAAGCATGGGATTTGGAGAGGTACGCGTGGTTCTTTTTAGTGGCATCAGAGTCTAGATCAATGTTCCATACTGTTATCTCCTCCCCATTCGCATCCACAAGCACTGTTTTCTTGTGACCCTCGGGTCCCAATTCGGCTTTGAAAGCGAATTTTGACTGGGCCAGCCGAAACACGTCTGTGAGTAGAAAGGGCATGGCTGGAGGTGGAATCTGCGAGAGGCTGGGGTGCCAGCGGAATTGATTGTTGAATTGCACGGACTGCGTAATGGCCGTAATTGCCGTAGGGCACTGCGTATCTGCCGTAACCGCAGAGATGGGTCGCGTAACCGCCGTAGTGAGCAGCATAACCGCCGTAATGGGTTGCGTAACAGCCTGTATTGCTCGCGTAATTCACCGCAAGACCATGCGTTTTTGCATCTCACCGGCGGCAGTGTTGTTGGTAACGGTCATAACAACTAAAGTCCGATGTTATTGTAATTCAATAGTGAGGAATTGAAACTTTGATACTTCCAAAATAGCGTGAGCTAAACTCAGTGAGTAACTTACTCATTCGAAGGGAGAATATTTCTCACAGCACCTTACAACATCATTCACGGAACACTTGCTCAACACTCTTGTATCCTCGCCCCCACTCATTTGATGTCACGCCCTGACGGAACAGAAGAGCTTAATGCAGCATCAATGAATTCTGAGGTAGATCGTATTTAAGGTTCAGATGCTCATTGAGTACTTCCGATGTTTTGAAGTAACAGGCCCCGACCTGGATGATCTAGCTTAGCACGCCACTCCGAATATAATGCGGATGGTCTATTCTGCGGACAACCATAAACAACAGGCCCCCACAGGTAACTCATCATCATTTGATTCAACGTCGGCGCCCTCAATCACATCAAGTCCAATTGCGTTTTTTTTGTCAGATACTGCATGATTTACTCCCTGAAGATTGAGAGCCGTTTTTGCATACCATAAGGAACGCATTTAGGCCCAATACATGAATCTTGATTTGATTAATCGGGCTATAGGCACCAATATGTTTGTGACCTCTCGAACGGTCTACAAGGACTTGGTGCAATATATGAAGCCTCTGCAGCTGAAGAAGATGGATGAGGGTATAAAGAAGGTTTCTAAGGAAATCGTAGCGCCCAAGATGTATGCTAGGCCAAAGAGGGGAGACATGGAGTGGTACACAAAGTATCTTCAGTTCAAGTTAACTCACCATATGGCCAGGACCATGAGTAGAAATAAAGCCATTCAACTGCTGAGTGCGAGGGGACTGAACTGTGCTGACTTCCTTTTGCAAAGCACGAGTAGATTCTTCGCACATCTCAAGTGGACGTTTACCAGAACAGAAATATGTTACCTTAGAGCGTGGAAATCGACTGTTCCACGCATACGGAAATTCGCGGGACCCCGTATTAGATTCATGTTACGTGGTTCCAGAAACTCCATCATTTTAATTCTGGATCTAATGTTTTGATCCATGACACAAATACCCCAGTTACAGGCTTCAAATGTCATCTATGTCTTGAACGGGTAGATTTGACAGTTATGCTCAAGCATCTTTACAGGGAATGCAGCTGCACGAAATCCTGGTGGAATCAGTTAGGCATGACATTGCCCATGAAATTGAATTCGATGTTGGCACCATTGAATTATGAGTACGTAAATATGCGCAACCTCAATTGGTACGTGGAAAGTGTTCGCCGAGTTTATTGTTCAAGATGGAAGGATGCAACCACTTCTGAGATGCAAGTGGAAAAAGCTCTTGGAGCATATCGAACGGAATGTCACAACCCGCAGAAGCGGGGGTAAGGAGGAGAGGCCACAGGCTGATTAGACCTTGACAGATGGAATGCTGGCGTCACAGGCTTTTCTGGTAAAGTGGATTTGACGGAATCATCAAACTTAAGCACCTCCATTGCACCTCCGGAGTATCATAGCACACATATTCAGTGGTTTTCCCGGTGTCAAAACGAGTTCGCTGGTCAACAACAATCCCACGATAAAGTGGGATGAACAATCTCAACAAGCTAGCATTCAATTCGTCACCATGCAACACACTTCTGAGAATGCCAACTGAACCGTTTTCCCGACCTCTCGTATCACCTGCTTTTAAGCGCCTTTCCACCATAGACTTCCGAAGTGTTGGGGAAAAACCTCTGATAAAAGACTCCGAGAATCTCTTCTCAACCACCTTCACTGCGGACAGAATGTCTTGAGGTGTACCGCGGAACCTTTTCCGGAACCGATCTTTGTCATCATGACAGTAGACTTCAGTCTCTCCCGCTTTCAGCCGAGAGCTTTTCATGAAGTTTCGTCAAAACTCGGGGATCATCTGCACCTTACCTTTCTCAAGAAGGCAAGGGTGTTGGTTACCAAACTGAGCTACGGTATTTTGCGGGCTCTGTGGAGCATGATATTATGTTTTAGCATAGGTCTACTGCGAGCTCAGTGTTGTGTTGTGATGCTGAGTGCAATTTAGTGACAGAGCCTGAGTGTGAGTCTCACAGTGGCTCCTTTATGATGTATGGAGGTTCTTCGTTGAATTGGAGAACAAAGTTGCAAACTATGGTGGCTCGACAGTAAACGCTGAGTTGGTTGCACTACAAACGACCGAGGCTGACTATGTCGCTCATCAAGGTGTTTGAGGAGCTTAGACATTCGCGTGATTGAGGCCTTGTTTCCGACGAGGCGGCAGCATTACTTGACGAGGAGAGCGATTATGCCATTGACGAACCACCACATGAGGTAGACGTGGGGAAGCGCCAATACATACCCCTTTGGACAACGAAAACATGGAATGGGTGATGACCTTACTCGAGTATATACATACATTTCAAATCCGCTTTGTTAGAAGATCTTACTGTGGGATTCACCAAAAGTGATGCCAATAAAGGTAGTAGTAATTAGGTATAATCATACATAAGTACTTACTACTTACTAATTTTATCACGAAAAGTATAATTATACTGATAATTACTACTAAATACAGTACAGGTAAACCTGGCTATAAGAATACTCTTGATCAGAATATTCGGGAAATCTAGGATACTCTGAGTGATTTCAAAATTTAAGAGAATTTGAAATAACGTAAATCACTCCCTTTCGCACCAAACTGGCATTTGGGTCAGCAACAACAGACGCGTCTGAAAAAAAACTTTCTTTTTTTTCGAACACCTCCAATGCCACCACAATTGGTCAATTCAGCTCCAAATTTGTAAGTTGATAAACCTAGGATCTCATTTACCCCAAAAAGTTTAAAAGAGGGTAATATCAAGTCAGCGCGGGAAGCAGCACGCGCTTTCAATTTGTCCCACAGCACTCTTCAACGGAGGAGGAAAGGTTCAGGAAATCACGTCGAAGCAGCCGCAGACCAAACAAAATAACAAAAATCTGAAGATGAAAGTTTAGTTTAATGATTTTTCTCCAAGGACTCTCGCGGTCTCGCCCCGCGAGTCAATGCTGTTCGCAGAATGGACAAATATTTGCTCGCGTCGCATTGAACAGAAGTGAATTTAAAAATTGGTACCAATTGCGTTTCCAGATTAGTGGAATGACATCCAAATCTCGACACAAATAACTCGAGACCTTTTGATTATCGACGGGCAAAGTGCCATGACCCAAAGGTACTAAAAGGTTGGTTTGATCATGTGTTTTTGTGCTTCATATGGGATCGAGTCAAGCGATGTGTACAATGTGGACGAGACAGGCTTTTCGATGGGTTCGAATGCAGCAAGGCATGTTGTATCAGGGTCTGACATACGAGGGAAAAGACAATTAATTCAGAAAGATCATCGAGAGTGGGTGACTGCAATCGAGTGTATCTATTCCATGGGTCTGTTTTTGCACCCATTTATCACTTTTAAAGGTAAAGAAACTTGCGAGTCTTGGTATGCTGAGCTTGAAGAAGACTGGTGTTATGGGGGTTAGTGCGAATGGTTGGGCATCCCATGATCTTGCTATCCGGTGGCTCGAACAGGGTTTTTTCCCTCAGACAGAGTCTATGACGAAAGGCACAATAGATTTTTGATACTTGACGAACATGGCATTCATTTGACACCAGAGTTTGACAAATTCCGCTACGAAATTAAAATAAATGCTCTATACACGCCGCTTCACACATCTCATTTGTTTCAACCTTTTGATCTTTGCTGTTTTGGGCAGTCAAAGACAAAACATTACTAGTTGGCCGGAGAAGAGCTGGGTTTGATGTGCTCGCGGGTGGCAGTGTGCGCATCAATAAAGATGACTTCAATGCACTTACAATCATGCTCGGGTAGATGGTTTCACAGCTCGAAGTGTTAGGAGCAGCTTCGAAACTGCCGGTTTAATTCCATTAAATCCTCAGCGGGTGTCATCGAAGATCAGAATCGAGGTAAGAGACGAGGTGTCTCCAGAAAGTCATCTGACGCCACGGAGATCTTCTAGTCTTGCTGATGATTCGAGTACGCCTTCAAAACACACCCATTCGATGAGCCTCGCTTCGTCGCACTAGAAATTACTAGAAAATTGTCCTGGGGATGTGGCTGGTCCGTTGAAAGCCTCTTTTGACAAACATTTAAACTACGCGCTTTCGCAGGGTCATTCATATGCGATAATGGCCAAACAATTCGGCGATGTTCTCGTCACTCATGCCAGGCAGAACAAAAAAAGCAGTAGGTCCAAAAAGCGTATAATCGACGCTAGTGACTTGTCTAATGAGGAATTCAACGAACGCAATTCCAGCTTTCTGGGGAATGTTAATCCCTTTTTGGAAAATTCCGTGGACTCAGAAAATAAAATTTCACAGCCACATAAAAAAGCAAATCCACGTGTGGAATTTGTGGGACAATAGGGCATCGTAGACAGACATGTCAAAATAAAGCTCGATAAATTTTTTTTATGTTTTAGCGTATGTTTAGCGTTTATACTCGAAGTCAAAGATATTATGTTTTTACAAAATGCAGGCGGTGACCCAAATGCCAGTTTGGTGCGACAGGGAGTGAAGTACGTTATATTTACAAAGTTAAGGGCCAAAACCTGGACTCTCTGGAATACTGTAATTTTTTCCCGGCATATCCTTGTACAAAATTTATACTCAAATCATCAGATGAGAGGGAAAGTACACTCAGTATTAGACAATTCATGTGGGTTCAAGGCAGCCGTGGAAATATTAGAAGCGAGACAAGGACTCCAGTACACGGTGGTGCATGTTTTTGCCTCCTAACTCGACTTCAATATTACAGCCACTGGAGCAAGATATCATAAGTTTTCAAGGCTCACTACAAAGAGTTGTGGTTGGAGTTTATTCGGAAAACAACTCACGGTCGTAACCACAGAAAAACGATGAAATCACCAAAAGCGATTCATTGGAGTAACCACTCATGGCAGAGCTTGAATATGGACACGTTCATCAACTGCTTTCGCAAAGCAGACATAATTGGTGAAGATGTTGGAGACTCTTCTCCACCTGGAAATACGGATCATCAATCAGACGAGATTGCAAATTTCGTTGTTGAAGACGACTTTCAGTTTTCAGATGACTCGCTGCAAGACACACTTATGTCCAAAAGTCATTTGAACAAAAATGAACTGACGCAAAATGCCTCTGCCGCTGAAATAGAGATTGTGTTTTGGAGTTGTTTCCCTGGAACAGATAGTTTCTCGGCTTCATGACAAAAATATCATTCGTGCTCGATGTCTGCAGAGGAGTTAGTGAGTCTCCCTGAAGAAAGCGTCATAGGCCGGACTTTTAATTCCTTTCACGACCTATTGGAAAATTACAAGTAGGAGAAAGAGGTAGAGAATGCGCGTAATAGCGAGGAAGACTACCAACCACCGCCGAATGAGCGTGTCTCCTTTCGTGAGTTGGTATCAGGTATAGAGCTCGTTGTTCAAGTCCCACAGAGAGGGACTCCGAAGATCCTGGACTCATCAAGGCCCTACAAAACCTGCGAATCGAAGCTTTAGGGGAACAGAGAAAAAGCTCTTACCAACCAGGCAGAAAACCTTCTTTCCGAATACAGCAGAGAAGTGAGAAGCCATGTTTCGATTGACTCACGGGCATGGCCACCCTCTAAAATGGGACATCTCAAAAATTCCAGATATCCAGAGGAAGTATACTGCACATAGACCATAAATTTCTGTACTATAAATATTCTCAACACTGTCCGGTATGCGCAGCACGCGGTCACGTGACCCAGCCGCAGCGGACGCGGTGTAAGCGAATGATCGGTCGCTAAATTTAACACACACTGCTCTCACTTCAAATCCCCTCTATTTTGAGGAATTTTATTTTTTGATCTAATAATAAAACCACAACATATTTCCAGAGGGTTTGGCTATTTTTTTCGTCTGCTATTACGCCGTTTCACGCACCTAAATGATTCGGTTAACCCCTGTCTAATGTGCAAGACCATGGCTCATAATCGGAGTTTGGAACTGTGCCTCCCAGAGTGCAGATTGGGTTGTTCCGAGCCTCACTTGATCTTTTTATCTCCTTGATCTTTACATCCTTTCGTCCGCATCAACGCAAGCTATCAAACTGAATCGGGCACTGTTTCCGATTTTTCGCTAGACCAACTTGCTTGAACCATATAGCTTTCAAAAACTTGCTTTACTCGGACAAATACAGCCGAGCAACCTTTGTACCTGATACACCGCGGATCATTCTGACGCATTGCATTGCTTCGATTCTCCACCCTACACTGTCCGCCAGAGTATCGGAATACTCCGGAAAACCAGGCCTGGGCTTCAAAAAGTCACGTTCTTGATTTCCCGATCTTTTCGTTAGCCGCCGACCCGCACCCCTTGTTTGAGTGCGGCTGAATTACATGCGGCTGCCGCCGAATGGACCCCAAAATGGAGCGCCGAAACAGGGGCTGTCATGGAAGATTCTAGAACTCCTAAAACTCCAGCTGTCGCCCAAACCGTCGCGGTCGCCCCTGGCCACGAATTTGCCTGCGGAGAAATCCCAATCTGTCTTCAAATGTGCGTGTTGCGGGACAGTTTTGGTGTCGGAGGGGGAAGCCATCAAGTTTCTTTGTGGACAGTGCCACACGACGTGTTTGATTGCTAATTTCGACTGCCATGAAGTTCCTGACATCCCCCTCCTATCGTCAGAATACGTAGGAGGATTGGTGGCGGAATGCCTCAAAGGTGAGGCAGCACAAGACAGCCATCAGCTACATTTAAAGTTGAAGCCGTTGCTGGATTATTTGCTTGCGGCATTTTCCAGCATGCTGTGCCTCAATTCGTCCTTCAAGATCAAGAAAAATAGCCGCCGCGCACACTACTCGTCCAACAACATCGACGTAGCCGATATCCGGAAAACGTTCCACATTCTCCTTCTGCTTCCGTCGAAGAAACCCCTCTATTGTGCTTTGACGGGAGCACGTGACTGCCTCAAACGGCTACCGATGAACCTTCTGGACGACCCACGGAACCTATACTGGGCGGTGGTGCTTTTCGAGATCCCCATACTTCACAAAGCTTTGACCAATTGGGAAAGCCGGGCAGCAAACGCAAAACCGAAAACCATGGCGGAGGTCCCTGAAATCCAGTCGCTTTGCTATGACATCATAAAACGAGTTTTGGGGGTCTTGAGCCAGGCAGAGACTTCGGGCTCGGCCAACTACCTCGCAAGCTGGTTTCTGAAGTTGTCCAAAGACGATTTTTCGATGAAAGTCGACCTTATCAACTTGTACATCACGTTCCAGTTGAAAAAGTACTTTTTTCTCGCCAATAACCCCGAAATTACCCGCCGGGCCAGCGCAACGTCGCCAGATCAACCGGCCGCTTTGGCCAGAAGAAGAACAAGCTGCAACGGGCCGAGTGCGTCTGAAGACGAGTATTTCCAACTAAGCCACTTCAAAACCGAAGCCGAAAATATCATTGATGAGACCCCTGGCTGGTCTAGGCTCTCCAATGCACCTGCTCTTCCGAGAAAAACCATCACCAGACGAAAACTGGACCTGAAGATCCGCCTCCACCAATACTCGCTGAACTTTCATCTCCGCACCGCCGCGGGTGCTCTCGGGATCTTTGTCAAGGCAAACTACATCCGTTTGAACGAGACACGACTTCCCGTGGACGCCTTCTACAATTCCCTTGTCGATTACGTGAATGTGAAGCTCGACTTCGATTCCTGGCTGAGCAAACGCAAGAAAATGAGGCAAGGCTCCGCCGCCGAGCCTGCACTTCAGACTGTCATCGACTATATTCACGGATCTTCTGACGATTACATGCTGATCGACGACTCTCCTCGGTTTTCCCTGTTTTTCTTGTGCCAGTACCCGTTTCTCATCTCCTTGGGAGGCAAAATCTCGATTTTGGAGTACGAGGCCCGCCGGCAAATGGAACGCAAGGCCGAAGAGGCGTTTATAAACTCTCTTGATAAACGCATTGCACTTGACGTTTACTTCAAAGTCCGTGTTCGCCGAGACCACATAGTACAGGATTCGCTCATGTGCATCGAGCTCAACCAGAGCAATTTGAAAAAGAGTTTGCGCGTGCAGTTCGTGAATGAGCCCGGGGTCGATGCTGGGGGCTTGAAGAAAGAGTGGTTTTTGCTTTTGACAAGAGCTTTGTTCAGCCTGCGCACAGGTATGCTTCACAACGTGGAGCAGTCAAATCTTCTCTGGTTCAACGTGATCCCCGTTAGAAACCTCGAGATCTACTACTTGTTTGGGGCCGTTCTAGGCTTGGCAATATACAACTCCACCATATTGGACCTCAACTTCCCTTTGGGCTTGTACAAGATCTTGCTTGGGTTGCCTGTGGGTCTTCTGGACTATAAGGATTTGTACCCTGAGGCTGCGCGGAATCTTTTCAAATTGCGAGAGTATAATTCTGAGGAGTTGGACTCAGTGAACTTGGTTTTTGACGTCACCTTCCTGGACGTGTTTGGAACGTACTACCACCGCGACTTAATCGAAAACGGAAGCAACATTCCGGTCACCGTTCACAACAGAGAGAGCTATATTGACAAGTACGCGCAGTTCTTCCTTACTGACGGCATCGAAGGCCAAATGCGGGCGTTGAAAAGCGGGTTTTCCAGTGTGGTGGACGGAAACGCGTTTTCGCTATTTCTGCCGGAAGAGATCCAGCTTCTTCTCTGCGGGAGCGAACAGGGAAGCTTCGATGTCGATGTGCTCAAGTCCGTGACCAATTACACCGGATGGGGCCGAAAAGAAGACGCCGAGAATTCCATGGCTGTGAAGTGGTTCTGGGAGTACTGGTCTGGTCTCACATTCCAGCAGCAAAAACGGGTCTTGCTGTTCATCACCGGGTCCGATCGGGTGCCTGCCACCGGGATTCAGAACTTGAATCTTCGAATCAGCCGCTTGAACAACGGCAAGGATAGCGAGCGATTGCCTGTGGCCCATACCTGCTTTAATGAGCTCGCAATCTATGAATACAGCAGCAAGGAGAAAATGGTGGATAAGCTCTCGAAAGCGATATACATGCTGGCCGGCTTTGGCATCCAGTGATCTTTTGGTGGCGCTTCTTGTTGGTGGGAAAAAGGGAAGGCACAAATTTTCATTCGCGGAAAAGGCTCGGTTGGTTATTGTCTAGCTTGATGTTGGCATATTGATGCTTGAAGCAGTTGGTACACGGTGTTTGAAGAGATACTTTCGTGGAAGGACATCTGAGAAACCGGTTTCATTAATCATATTGGACCTTTCTCGGCCGCGGACGCATCAGTTCAGGAGCTAATATACTTAAACTTTGAGGTCAATGTATGATACACTTTATTAAAGAGCGTTTGTGGGTCATTGTTCGCCGGGTCTAGTCGAGCGGGCAGTCTTCAGAGAAAGAGAGAAGATTGCTCATTAATCCTTCCGAGCTCAATTTGAAAAATTTGCTTCAACTGACCCACTCACGTTTATTCAAACAGTTTTTTATCTCGGCATTCTTAGTTTTTGATGGGGAAAGCGTCGGAAATTCAATCTGACTGTACAAATTTTGTACTCATAGAAGATAAATATGATATCTTGTTGAAAACGTGGCCCACCTGATAATGAGTAACCGTTATGATAGCCGCATTACATGTATCGCCAGGGATCATCCGATTCAATCGACACTGAATGCGGAATTATAGAACTGACCAACATTGAAAACTCTAGACATGGACTTTGTTAAGGCCGTCACGCCGAGAAAAAAGGAAACCTTAATTTTGTCTTTTGCTTCCTTCAGGGCCAGTGCTTGCATAAACCAGACGTCGTGACCGAATTTGGTAGTGAATCAAAATTATTGATGAAAATTAAAAGGTCATCATTGGTTACAAATAACCAATCTGAAAGAGATGCATAATCACATTCGAAATGAAGCACCTGTACTTAACATGTGTGTAATTCTTACACATGGCCGAAGTCAAGACCGGAAATCTCAGATTTTTCAATTATCTCAAATCACCATTTCCGAAATGGAATTACCGCCTCTTTTTGAAATTCATTAGCATTCCCAGATTATTGAATTGTCTTCACTTGTTGCAATAAGGCGGGAGCTGGATCGCTTGGCATTTATCATGTGACTGTGTGCACGTGATACACCTACCATCTAGCACAGGCAGCCAATACGTGCGCGGTGATTATAATAAACAGTGATGCCACTGGAATGTTCTTTATGCAAACGATAATAAGATTCAAAAACTGTGTGTAACAAAGCTCTCTCGCTTTGCGTCACTCTTCGATACTCTTTTCGGTCTTTCTCAATTTCGTTTGCTTCCATTGACTGACCCTCGGAAGTCTGTTGGGGTTACCCGCACCGGCCCCAGCCAATGAACGTGCCGCGAATTTCGGTTGGCGCGAAAAGCTAACATCGAGCCACCAACTGAATTCGAGATACAGGCCGGAACTCGAGCTACGACAATCATCCACAACATCATGTCGCTTGCATTCAAAACGTTGAGAGGCAGCTTAGGCTTGAAAGGTATGTTTTTCGGATGTTCATTGTTGTTGAATCATAGGAGGGGAAGCGCAACTGGTGTTGCATCGATGTGAAAAACTTCGTTTGCCTTTTTGAAAGGCGTGACGGCTGCACTGGCGTGACGGCTGCACTGGCGTGAATATAGCAGTTTTCCTGGAAATACTTGAGAAGCTTGTTTTTTAGGTATCATTTTGGACTAAGGGTCATTCGAAGGAGCGAGAGCTGGCCATAGCGTATTTACAGCCCCCTTGATACAGCGGCCCAGCGTCTATTTATGCTCTCTGGAGTGAGCGTTTCATCGACGTACATCATGTGGGACACAGGTTGAACTTCATTTGGGGTCACTCTCTGCGATCACCCATCCCGTTTTTACCCGATGATTTCACCGGGTGATGGAGATGCCCGCTTCGTACATGCGCACGCATGATGCAAGGCAACTCTGCTACCTCATGCAAGGCTCAGAGGAGTGTCTATACCCTATTCAACTCACACCAAATGCACTCAAGCAAATTTCAGAGTGCCACTGCAGCAGCTTTTCCATCGAAGACTTCAAAAATACACCCGCATCCCTAATCTCAAAGCATACTAACAATCCAGGATCCGTTAGGGCCTTGTCCTCTACTTCCTCGGCCCTTGCGCCATACACGCAGCCCGACTTCTCCAGTTATCTCCACAAGAGAAGCGAGCAGAACACCAAGAACTTCGCCTACTTCATGGTTGGTTCGATGGGTTTGTTGTCCGCAGCCGGTGCCAAATCCACCGTCGAGGCCTTCCTTTCGTCTATGTCAGCGTCCGCTGATGTCTTGGCTATGGCTAAGGTCGAAGTCAAATTGGCTGCCATTCCTGAGGGAAGCAACGTCATTGTGAAATGGCAAGGTAAGCCTGTTTTCATCAGGCACAGAACCAGCGAGGAGATCGACGAGGCCAACCAAGTCGATGTCTCCAGTTTGAGAGACCCCGAGACCGACGACCAGCGTGTCAAGAAGCCTGAGTGGTTGATCATGTTGGGTATCTGCACACACTTGGGATGTGTCCCTATTGGTGAGGCCGGTGACTTCGGCGGATGGTTCTGCCCATGTCACGGCTCGCATTACGACATCTCCGGTAGAATCAGAAGAGGCCCTGCGCCATTGAACTTGGAGATTCCAAACTATGAGTTCATCGAGGATGACGTTTTGTCCGTCGGTTAAGTGCTCAGCGTCGTTTCTTGTTGATCAAGTCAGGTGACGGCCATTTCTTGGGGTGGGTTCCGGTCGTGGGACGGTATATTTAAATGAGCAATGAATGGGGCACAACGTCCCGCAAAACATCGGAAAATTTCTATACATATACAATACACAGTGCATTCAGAAAAAATCACCTACGTTTATTAGATTATCTAAGCTTTTTGGTTTAGAACTGCAGCGGTTTATACCCGCTGTACTCGAAATCGTCTCGCTTATACCGGTTTTCCTCGTAATTCCTCTGGTTTGAATAATGCAGCACCGGCTGATACGTTTGTTCCATCTGTCTCATGGGCGGCTGTTGCGGGTACATGTTCACATTATTGTATGGCTGCTGAGGTGGCTCAACATAGCGGTTGTGATGTGCACCCCTGCAACAGCAGCAGCACAAGGCATTGAGGCACGACACGCCCATGCATAGACACTGAACAAACGTGGCTAAGATCCAGAATGCAAGTAGAGCGGCTAAAGCAATCCCCACTATAGCAACGATTTTGCACGTCTTGTTATCCATGCATGTGTCCCATGATTTGAACGCTTCTGCAGTTGATTTTATATCACGCAGCATAAGTGCAGCCGTGTAGGCTCTGGGGCATAAATCAAGCTGCATTGTGGAGTGTGGTTTAGCGAACGTTTGGCAGAAAATGTGATTTATAAGTTCTATTTTAGAAATCTGCGATAAATCTATATACACTGAAGTTTTAGGTCAAAAGAGTGTAGTTGAAAGAGCCGGGAGATTGAAGGGCGTGAGAAGTAGATCAAATACGATGCGGGGGCTATTTTTCCCTTGTTTCACGTGACTGCGGCTGTGTGCAAGGCGCGGTCTAGAGGCTGTGCGCATGAGGAAGTGGGAAGCCAGCATATGCGCACTCCTGCCCCTTTTTTTTCTTTTTTTTATTTATAGTTGAGGTATATTTATTTATAGCACTGCTGATAAGAAATCAACAGTATTGTTTTTTTTTCCTTTATGCGGGGCATTGATGGGGAAAGGATTGAATGTTATTACTCGAGATGTTTTGTATATTCGTGCCTAGCACTTATAACTCGTTGCACACGCGGAGCAGCAGAATCTATGTATTCATAGTTTGGCCAAGCGCCTCGAGATAAGCCTATCCGAGAAAGACAATGTATCCTGACGCGTGGATTATCAACCCGCTATTGCTTTGCAGACGCAACACTGTACTTAGGGTATTCATCTGAACTACTAGGCCATCGACTCCGAGGGAAATAGTAGCGAGCTTTCAGTTAGACCAGTGGAGCAGATCAGTGTTGCGCGTTAAACCTAATTACGTCAAAATTATGATTTACGAATTTCAAGGCAAGCGTGATCACCACCATATTTCAAGTTACGTTTTTGGGAGCCATCGTAATCGCCATCGTCATCACCATCGTCATCACCATCGTCATCGTAAATCGTGATTCTGGCGTAATTCTGGCGTAATGTGTTCGTAATTTTTCGTAAATTGTTCATAATCTTACCGCATTAAAAAACCGTAATTCAAATCTAGAGATCTGAGCTCTGAGTAAGTATGGTAAAGTTTGAACAAATCTTCCAAACTTTTCTTGATGCAACAGACCAAGACACGCGGGAATAATTTTCTGGTCTGAAAAAATTTGAGTTTGTACTTCGGATCAAGAGCGGGGGCGATATAGAGGATAGCCCTGTCACCACAATCTAAAAGCAGGCGAACTCAGCTGTTTCGATTCATTGGAGTTGAATTCAGCCTGTGAACTAGGCTCATCAGAAGAGATCTCCTTCATCGTAATTCAGAACGCAGAATGGTAAAAGTGGGCTTAGGAGAAGGCGGCGTGAATAAGGCAAGTTGTTCTCGTTTCTTTTCTTCCAACGAACAAGCGTGAAGCATTCGACGATCACAAAATTGACGTCCGTGAACACGTGCATGTTAGGTGCTTCTGCTTACGGCTTTCACCCAATATCTGAACAAGATGTGCAGCACTGGTCGTAATCGTAAATCGTAATCGTAAATATGTAGCGTAAAAGCGCAACTTTACGTTTTACGCAGATGCAACACTGGAGCAAATCGCGTACGCTCTCGTACGCGTACATTTTGGCGTACCGTACGGCAGTGATGGTATTATCAACATTTTCCGCGAAAAAACATCTGAATATTTGAGATAATTTGAGATAATATCTTGAATATCCAGTTATCTCGGATAAGAAAGTTCATGAGAGATCGGGCGTGAGCCCTGTCTCCTAATCACGTTAGTCCGCGCGTACTCATACGCGCTACAAATAAACCAGTGGGTTCGTCCAACAGAGAAAGATGACAACTATATCTTTCTCTAGAGGACTCGCTACGAGCACATTCATACGTCCTTAGTATAGGTGTATAGAATAGAGTAATCATACGGATTAGTCTAGGAGCTATAAGTCAGGTTACCTCGACTTATCGAATCCCTTGTTAGATTATCTCGTAACAAAGTCCTTGAAATTACTTCCGAACTTCGAGAAATATATCAGATGCTCAGATAATCTGAGATAATTTGAGATATTTCTAACGAATTCTTGAAGACTTCGAACCGCCACCATCACCGGCGAACTCGACTTATCTTTTGCAAAGGCGAGTCTGATGCGAGGGAAAAAGCGTGTCAAACCCCCCTTTTTCACTAGCCACGCGCTTCATGACGCTTTAAAGTTATTAAGCCGGCTGCCGGAAATAATTCAGGGAGGTATTTCATCGTTATAAGAAGGAGTTCAAAGAGAAAGGTAGTTCCTCAAAGAAACAACGGGGAAAATGAATCTCAGTCAAAGAAACCAACAAAGGCGAGTGTGAGGTTTTTTATGACGTGAATCAGACTGGTGACGACGATGACCGTGACGGCGAAACGAACTTCGAAAGTAATTCAAGGTAGAAAATGCAAGAGTCAGTGAGGCCATTGATGTTTACTAAAGCGTCAAGAGGCCTCATTCCCCGCGATCTTTCGAATGGCGGAAGATCAATTGTCCATGATGGCGATGTATTCGCCCTCGGAATCTCTGTTATCTCGAGTGAAGAGCATTGTCACAGACACGCGAAACCGACTTCAACCGCACACAATCAAAATGTTGGCTCTCTCGAAGGCAAGAGGTATTATCTGAGACGAAGAAGGTGTCTTTTTTGACTCAGCAATATATTCTTACGAGACCAAAAGTCCAATTCATGATCACGCGAAAACTTTTGTCACCGACCCTCAGCAATGTTCGAGTGGTATGGGCGATCTGCAGTTTAACGATATCGTCAACTTAACACGTGGATAATGAGAGGAAATGAAAGCTATCTGAGGCCCGAATAGAGCAACGTTCACTGACTACGAGCGAAACGGAGTGTGCTCACAACAGGGATTTGCAGAATCCAACAGGATTGGAGGATCCTTGTGTCAGTCGTACGCAGAGCATGGAAGAAGAGGGCGAAGCAGAGTTTTTGAAAACTACACACGATTTACCAAATTCCAGCGATACATCTTTTAGTGATGCATAGACTATGGCGTTCTGGCATAATCCATAGTCAAGCGATGTAGAGTTGAACGATGCAGAACGATACAGAGACTCGAAATTCAAGACATGGTCTTTAGTTGATCGAGTGGGAAACATTGATTTCAGGCTCACAGAAGTTCCCAGATTAGATGGCGTTCTGGGAGCGTCTCCGATTCAAACGTGGACGAAGAGGCAGACGGCAGTACAACTTTTGAACAGAATATGATTAGTATTGTTTCTTTGATTGAGAAGCGTTAAACCTCCAAAAGTTTGTAACGAAATGATGACTTAACAGGTGATTCTGGGCGGAGACAAGGCGTAGTCGTACCACACAAGGGTTTCTTTCCTGTCAAACATTGTATGCCGTGTTACGCCAAATATCTGATAATATCTGATAAAATCTGAAATATCTGGATCTCTGAGATATTCATCATAGATATTTTCAAAAGGGTCAAGTCATTTCAGATGATCTAAAAGTGAGATAATTCGAGATATTTTGAGGTAACCATTCGGCTTCACGATATGTCACACTCTAAACCTCACCACCTACAAACCAGAGAACCAATTTTCAATTTATCTCGTATACCATACCTAAGGCCCAAAGGGGCGAAGATGTCCCGTGAGACATAGAAAGTTTATTGTCAATACCACGGCGCCAAAGTCTCAAAAGAAGGCCACCGCAGAACTGGTTGCGGCCACCGCAGTAGTGCTAGCTGCCGGTACGGCCGAAACAGCGATGCTAGCAGACGCAGACGCAGCAGCACTAGCAGGAGACTCACCGTCCAAAGAATCGGCAACATCATCAAGAGCATTGATGACAGTGTCAGAGGCGCCAAAAGCCAGGGCCAAAAACTTGACCACCTTCAAAACAAGATTCACAAGCTCACCCAGGGTACCGGTGAGAACAGGTCCCGATCCGGTATCGACAACCGAATTTGGGTTTTCAGCAAGCCCGGTCTCGGTGCTGCTGCCTTGAAGCAGGGCCAAGATGGCACTGAGGTCTCCCGTTTCAGAAGCTACTGCGGTCGTGTCGGGCCCCGAAACGGTGGTTGTTGGCGTGAGATAAACGAGCTCCGAAACGGACGAAACGGTATTGGCAAGACTGGCTGCAACAGGCGTGGCTGCAACATCTGTAACTGCCACACTGTCTGCGTTGGACGTGGAGGAGGCAGTTCCTGCAAGACCGCCCAAAATATCAGCAAGCCAGTTTTCGCTGGAAGTTGTCACTGTGAGAGGAGCAGCTGACGAGATCTGGAGGCCAGCCAAAGCCATGGCCAAGAATTTGAGTTGGACCATTGTGAAACGTGCGATCTGGAGTGTGGTTGATTTTGCAGCTGAATTGAAAAGTGCCTTGAGAAGATTGGATGAGATTTTGTTTGGTGTTGTTGATGCCAAGAAAGAAAAATCACTTGTTTCGAGCCTTCATTGCTGATTTTATACCATGGCCACCCAGGTTTTAGACTTTGCCTTCATTCCGTAGAAATTGCCAACTAAGGCCAGTAGGAAGGGCTCATTAGCGGGTGTGTGCAGGACGCCCCGAAAACTTGGGCACGAAATCGCTTATTTCCCGATGCGGAAATAATTTCTGCGAGCAAGCTAATATTGGAAACGCCCATGACAAGGCTGAAGCCACCACAGTTTCTGAACACCACTTTAAATGGAAAAAAGGAGGTGGCTCTATGAAAACTGTGGTTTCGAAGTTGACCGCGGTCCTGGATTTGTAGACCTCAGTGGATATAGGAAGCATGTGTGAAACGAGTGCCGATCTAATGAAAGGGCATTGTTATTTCCGCAAAGTGGCATAAACCCTGGATTATATTCTTCTTCGCTTTTCTCAGAAAATCCTCGTTGTAATATGTTCCTCAAAGACATTTTGGCAGTTGAAAACTGTGTCAATCCCGGATACTTCCGTATCGGGAAGTGACGAACGCCCGTGCACATGGTGGGGTGCTGGGATGAGGTGTCATCCGGGATTTGAAACGCACGTTTGCCTTATTTCCGGGATTTGATTTATGCAAGATAACACTGACAGATATCGTTCATGCACAAACCGGCAATATAAGTCCGGGCACATCGGATAACGTAAGCCTCAGTAGATCGAGCGGGCAGCAGGAGTGACCCTCGTTGAAACTCAAGCCTCTGTTTGCGATAAACAAAGACTTTCCAACGAGGAAAAGAGTCCCCAATAGGGTAATTCATAGCCGGAAGCCAAGTGCTTGGCTTTTTTCTCAATAATCACACTAGTCCGCTTTCCCAACAAGGAGTTCATGCTCGAGACAAGTTTCGGGATCGAACCTATAGCGGCCTCCACCTCGTCAATGCCGAAAAATCTGCACATTTCCTCCTCGGCAGAAACCTCGAGTAAGAGGCGGTGGCCTTCATGTTCCAAAAATACCCTAAACGGTGAGATTTTCATTGTTCTCTTGAACGGCTTGATGAATATGAGCTCCGGTTTGGGGTCAAATCGGACGATCAGTGCATATGTTTCGAAACATGTACCGTCGGGTAAAACATGACTCTCCTCACGACATAGTCTCTCGAGCCCAACTCGGTGTGTGATACCCGGAGTGCTCCCAAACGAAGCCCACGACTCTTCGTTTTCGTCAATGCTTGAATGTAGCGCCTCTTCGGCACCAGTGGTAAGCGCAGATGCCACGTTAGGGATAGTTCCATTCCTTGAGACTGCCCTAGCTGCTGCCTGGGAAAAGTCTTGACGAAAAACAGCCAATGCGGGCTCCAAGCGCTGTCTTTTATTGCCTTCAGACGGCATTTGAGTCACCATAGCCGTCAAAGGGACATCTGTGGGCGGAGACACCGGCCTGGCCGGATCAGGAGAAGTCACAAACTCGCCAAGGGGAAACCGCTGTTTCAACGTGTGATATAGATCGAAAGTCATTCTGGATTCGAGCCGTTGCATCAAACTGGCATATTGCGACGCGTCTTGCTTCCGCGACCTCGTGAGTTTCTCTTTTCCCCAAAACGATATATTCCCGAGGAACCCTTCCATCCCCCCTTCGTACGCCTGAGGCTTGAAGTTCACCACTGCTAAAATGTTGAGCATCAGCACATCGCAGCAATTTATGTCGAGGATGTCACGTTGCTGTTGGGTGAACTCCGGAAAGTCAATTAGACACTTTCGGATGAGTGGCTGGTATTTTGGCGCAACCCCAATATAGAATACCTCCGATCTGTCTAGTGCCTTGTTTCCAACTTCGTAGCTATGCGGGGGATACTTTGTAGGATCCCGGAGAGCATAGTTCAGCTCCGTGTTGCTGGTTAAGTCCGTGACAAGAAGCATATCCACACCTCTTTTCGCAAGGTAGGCCAACACAATGACCGGAAGCGTGGCGTACTTGGCATTTTTCTTGTAATCGAGTTTCTTGAGTGACGGGAGCTCCGAGATACTTTCGATATCAAAAACCCCCATGCCTAGTGATGCAATGTAGCAGCGAGCAATGGGGCGTTCGGCACCACGCCATGCACTTTTGAGATGGAATTTCACGTAAACATGCACGCGGGCTGCAGCTGCATGCGGGCAGACGCGGGTGGGGCACCCGTGCACCAAGCCCTTGGTCCTCATAGTGGCAACTCCAAGTGAATTGAACAAGGGCACTAACCATGAAGAGTATGTGTTTTTGAGTCTTTTCAAAATTTCTTTATGTTGCTACCCCGCAAAACCCTGAGCCTTTCTCATTTCGATCTCTGAAACTAACTTGTCCAGAATCCGGGCCTAGACTCAACAAAACGTTGCTCAATCTCTCGAAAAAGTATGACAAGTCCTCTCCGGTGACCGAGCCGGAAACAGCCGAGGACTTCATTGAAGAAGGAGCCTTGGACGAGGAGTCTGGAGACCGCTGGTACAGCTCCGACCTTGCCAAAGGTTTGCGTTTCTACCAGAAAGCGTACGAAAAGTATCTCAAGGCAATCTCTATGGCATCTTCAAGCCCTGATTTAAAGCCAGTCAAAGGGCTAGCGCACTATAATGCCCTGAGATTGCTCTTCCATGTATATCTGCAGTACCAGAAGACCGATGGTGTGGTGATGTCAGACCTCACCAATATTGCCGAAGTCTTGGATGCGCGTGAACGATCTGTGGTTCAGGAGATTCAGGAAATTGTCCGGGCGCACGATGTGGCGATCGAGTTCTGGCAGCAAGATGCACCCACAGATCTTTTGTTTAATGCGGCAATGGTGTACACGGACGTCATCGAAGAATCCGAAAGTTCCGCGGACATTTCGTACTTCGCGAGCAGTGCAGTTAACCTTTTTCAGGAGGTTTTGCGGAGACAAGTAGCTGAACTTGAAAAGGATGGTTCTTCTGTGAGTCCAGCCGAAAAGGGCCCGGATCAGGAACTTCACGATGCGAGTGTAACGCCATCGGATGTGCTTGAAACTGTCGTTTCCATCTATAATCTTGTGCAAAGTGTACTTGAGGCAGCAGGCACATCTCGCAAAGAACTCCGGGATGCTGCTTCGCTTGTAGCACCGTTCATAAACGATGCTGATAATGTAGCATTGTTCGTTTGGATCTCCAAATACCCAATAAGCGAGGACCAAAAAGCAGAGTACTTTTTCTCAAGGGCGTCAGCTATAGCGGCTACTGTGGAATCTTTGGAAGAGATTCTTGCATTGTGGGATGACAATGACCTCCCGCAAACAGCCGAAAAAAGTATGACGGCCGCAGATAGCATTGACACCTTCCTCTTCCGCACGGAGATAAGCGCCAATGCCACCACCAACCCCGAGTCGTACTGGGCGGCACTCACCAAAATGAATCTTCACCTCAAGGCTGCACAAGAGTCTTTGACTGAACGGCTTCAGCAGGCGAAAGCTGGCGGTGTTTCCAACCAGCAGATGGGTATAGGCTCGATAATCTCCCAAATCGCCAAGGTAGCTATTGCCCGCTCGGACATTGATCTCCAGCGCTCACAGCTCCCGTTAGAGCAAGCGCAGAAAAACCTGACTATTCTCTACAACAACTCGAAAGCGTTTTTGAGAAACGCAATGAATTTGGCGAAACAGTCCGGCGGGATCCGAGAGAAGGTCGTCGAGAAGAACCAGCGGGAAAAACGCCGGGTCGAGGCCGTTTGCCGTCTCTGTGTGCTTGAGAAGAAAACCAGTGTCCCGGAACTAGATTCCATCGTGGGTGCGGGCAGGTGGCAAAACGAACTCGAAACCTTGCGGGACCTCTGGTACTTCCAAGTTTCCGGAACAACCTGATGATGTTGAAGGAAGATCCTGGTGATGTTCAAGGAAGATCCTGGCGATGTTCAAAGAAAGGATCCTGGCGGTGTTGAAGGAAAGGATCCTGACGGTGTTCAAGGAAAGGATCCTGACGATGTTCAGAGGAGATCCTGACGATGTTTAAAGAAAAACAACCTGATCAAGTAAAATCTGTGGTGGGGGCTGGCTTTCCAACATCGATTTCATTCCTTCCTCTGGAGAGAAGAACAATCCGCTTGCCTTGACGACTACGTTCCGCAATCCGTGCCTGTCTGCTGATACTTTGATTTGAAACCTTTGGTCAAGGTGATCCAGACCATTAGGCTCAGACAAAGAGCTGGCGCCAGTTACACATTCAGCATCAACAGCCACTCGCCCTGAACTAGAGGAAAAGAGGTCTGTGCTTTGAAGATTTTGACTCATTTGTCATCACCTTCTTCTTCCTAGGTCGTCCTCTGCCTTTAACCTTTGAGGGTGGATCTGCCTTAGTCACATCCAGCGAAACATTGGGTGGCGCGGCGTGCCTTCCTCTAACACCAAGATTCGGTCTTGAAATCTTTGCTGGCGGTGTAGTGTCGGCCGGACCTGGCGAAATATCGCGCTTCTCGTGCCGTCCCAACGCCTTATCGACTTCATCAAACGTGCCAAAGAAGGATTTCACAAGCTGTAAGTCGGCGTAAGCTTGCTGGTCCGTTCGTCGAGCAGCAGTAGAGGGCCTCTTGATCCTGGAAGCAAAGACAGTGGAATTTTTTTATGATTACGGAGCTTCAACCACTAAAGTCGAACTCTCTAAAAGAGCGCCTCTCTCAAGCAAATTTGTGCCAGATCTCCTACTTTCGGGTGTTTAGTTCATGCACTTATTCCAGAGGAACTTCGTCTGAGCAAATTTGCAGCAACGACCGTGCAAGGTGCATATATAGGTCCAAGCATGTCTCGTTCCGGTCATCGACTCGTGTCTTTTGATCCACCGCTCGTGTTTGACAGTTTCCAGGTGAAATTCTTGGAGTAAGTACGGGGGAAAGCTCCCTGGCAAAAAGAAACACTTGTTTTTTTCTAAAGAATCAATTATACATCTATAAAGGGTGCGCTCAGGGCGCTCTAATCGGGAATATGCGAGGAACTAAAAGTATCAGAAAAGCGGCAAATCGGTAATATTGCTCGAAAAACAATGATCAGGAATCTCGTCTTCGTGCGGAGTGGCCACCGATGGCGTTTGCACAGTCAGACTATGCAAGTAGTTTAGATTTAGCAGCGACAGCCGCTGGCCCGCCACCAACATGTTGATTACGTTTACTTTTAGCGAATATAGGGCGAAAGTAACGAACCTCATCAGTGGTTTTGGTCTGTGATGTGTTGTGCGGGAGATCCGCAAGTTTTTTATGTTGTTAGCAGAAGGCGGGTATGGCGGATAAACTGGGGTAATCGTCATCTGGGGTGTGCAGGCGAACCGAGACACGTGCGTGTGACGGAGGTCACGTGCTGGGTTATGGAGATCACGTGCGGGATTACGGTGTTACGGAGGTCACGTGCCGTGTCCAGGAGGTGATGGCACCTGCTTTGTTTCGAAGCTGGGAGAGAAATTTGCGAAGCTCTTGACTTCGTTGATATATCGACAAGTTTCTCTTCGTTATTGAGCCTGGACTTCGCTAAACGGCTGGGAGGTATGGCTCGTGCGCTGTTGTGTGTGCAAGTACTCAAACAATCGAATCCGTATCTTGCTCAAGGACTTGAGGCTTTTACACAAAGCTTTATGAATACTTGCCAATTTATGAAAAAGATCTTGGAGACATGAAAAAATTTTCTCGCGATCGAACTGATCCCAGATTCAGGTCAATTTTCCGAACAAAGAATTTTGCAGGAAACGTCATTTCGGAGTTTAGAAATGGTTTGTAGATCGTACACTATAAGGACAATTTGGGAGAAAATCAGAATCTTTCAGAAGCACAGAAAGAGACATCCACGCCTTAGAAGAAATGAGGAAGGTAACAAAATCAAAAGAGAGATTTTTCTCTCTCGCATTGCAAAACATGATTCCGAGATGTCCAAATCAGACGCCATGAATAATTTTCCGGGAAGAGAGATACTCGGACAGAAAAAGACGGTGAGAACAGCGACTATAAAAACCACGAAAACGACTCCACAGGCCACTCAAGGGCTTTCGCCTTTGTCGGCTGACACTGAAAAAGTTTCACAGAAACTGAACAAACCAAACACTAACCAAAAGGAAATTATTCCAGCAGATAAACAAGCTAACCCATTTCTCTCCATGTCTTCAATCGATGAAGTAGAATTGTTGAGAGCGTTTCCAAATCAGACAAATCCCTCATTGTCTCAGGGATATGTCACACCAGAATTGAGCCAAGCAACTCAGTCCACCACTATGACCTCAATAGATGAGGAAGATCTTTTGAGACGGTACCCAGACAATGCAATTATCTCGGTACAAGACGATGTATCGATGCAAGATATCCCGACGGATGTCGACGAGCCACCTTTCCGAAGTAGGATTCCGAAATCAAAGGAATCTGTGCCGAAGAAAGCCCGTATTTCGGTATCGAAACCATCGTTGAAAACACAAAGCCCATCTAAACAGAAATCAAGCCCGAAAGCACCCGTCACAGCTGCAGTGCGGGACGAGATAATCACAACTTTACAAATCCAAGAAATGGAGGTAATAGATGAAGATATTTCATCAATATCAGTCTCTTTGAAAAACAGAAATTCCTACTCGAATCAGGATTCTAGCCTCAACACAGACCAAAATACTCATCTAGACAGCGGTCAGCTGTCCCAAGGAAAATTATAATGAGTACAACCAACCGAAGACTGATCGAGAGTGTATACATCAAGATCAGGCACCCTAACCATACAAAGAAGAATCCGAATCAACAGGACCTTTTCTCTATTGCATCTTTCAACATCCAGAAGACGAAAGCGCTACACCTTGTTGCTCAAGTAGCGAAAGATTATGATATCTTATTCGTGCAGGAATTCCCAGCTAATAAGAACAACATAGAAGCACTAACGGACTATGCAAAAAGAGCTGGTCTTAAATTCGACACCATCCCTACGTTGAATAATTCCTATAACCAAACTGGAATTCTTATTAAAACCAGAATCCTTCAAGTCATGGGAGCACATGAGCTTGAATTACTGCATGAACATCGGAGATTTGCCACTGATATCAGAGTCAGGCTTCCTAATGGAGAACAACTCCTAATTATCAATTTTTACCTTCCATCTGCCGATAAGGCACTACAAGCTGAAATCTTCAAACAACAATTGTTTGCGTCGAAACACTTAAGGAAAGGTTTAGATCTTTGAAGGTGATTTACGGGGGAGACCTTAATCACTCTATTGAGAACACACCCTCTCTGGAAATGGCTTCAGTTGTGGCTATTTCAGATCTCAATTTTAATGCAACGACGGAAGATGTGGGAAGGCATGACCGTGCTATTACAAATTATCCAACGAACAGTTCCTCGACTTGTCGGAAGATTGATCGTTTATATGTGCCTAAAATGAGGAAATTCTACTCAAAACTCCAGACTCCATCGGAGGTTCTTTTTCTATAGACTATATAGTTTTGCTGAGATGAGGCTCGCTTAGCAGCCGAATCACAGCACCCCCCAATGTGATGTTTCTTTAAAAAAAAAA
>JAKTWD010000643.1:0-35701 GCA_030581935.1 Metschnikowia corniflorae
GTTTCCTCTATAGCACTTCAAATCATGAAACCTTAGATGAGGTTTCTCCCTAGCTTGAACGATCTACACTAAAGGCCACAATTAAACAGTGAGTCCTGAAAGAATGGTACGGGAGCTACAGAGAATAGCACCTTTGTTACGAAATCTGTACTTCGAGGTGCAACGGCTTTCATGGTACATGTGCGGTATGAGTCCAGTATTGATTAGTTTGAGAGAGAGCTTCCCAATTGAATGTTTTTTGTTGGAAAGAACTGAATACCAGAGCCGCTGGTGGAAGAGTCGCTGGTGGAAGAACGGTTGGGGAAAGAACGACTGGAGAGAGTCTGGTTATGTGCAGGTCGCCTACCCCAGCAGTTTAGGCCCAGACGAATTCACAAAAAACTTGTGAATTATTCAAATTTTAGAACTCCAAAGGCATATCGAAAGCAAACTCCATTCTCTGATGCACTTGATTTGTGACTTTTTCTCTTTTAGGCTATGTATAGCGGGACTGAATTTGGCGTGCTGCGTCCCGGCTTCACAGCGTACTGCGGTGTAATTAGTACCGATATAATCTTTTAAAAGATACGAAACAAAGACAAAAAGTAGTGAGTGGTAAGTATATATTGCTCTAAGAAAATGCTGCTAACCTTTGTGATATCACTATGAGCGTCTCCACAGAAAGCTTGTCAATGAGCAGATTTTCAAACACATGCAGATTGTATTGGAATTACGCGACCTACGGTACGATTTTGCATGCTATCGTAATTTTGCGAAAACAGCCCTAAACAGAAGCACCTGACATGCACGTGTTCACGGCCGTGAAGGGCGTTACTCGATGATTGAATAAAAAAATGAGAGCAACTCGGGAAATTGACGCCGCCGTCTACAAAGCCCATTTTCACCATCTGCGTGCCCGGGTCGCGAGAGATACCGAGGACAACGTAGATGACGAGACGGAAGTTGGCGCAGGTGAAGTTGTCGAGATCAATGAGTTCACGCTTTCTCGATGATCGCGAGGATCTCTGTTTTTGAGTAGCTATTTGGGCACGAAACAGCTCAATACTTCACGCATCACTCAAGTGGACAGTAGTACGTTGCGCTAAGATCTGCATTGAAGCTTGTTTGGACACATTGTCGAACTAAATAGTCCATCATGGTCCAGACTAAACCCACAAAGTTTAAATTTAGAAGGACTGATCTTGCTGTTGCTCACTACTTCAAAATCAGCAATAATGCTGTTTGTTTTCTGATAATCCAGTTCATGGCCAAGGTAATGATGCAATTGGTTCTTTTTTTAAAAAAGGTACATGTTCACATCATCCGCAAATACATGATATCCATTGTTTGAAGTAGCGCATTATCATTCACCACAAATAATATCCTTTCGTGGAAATTGCATGGTCAACCACGCTCACATAGACCTGGACTTTTTGGCATAAGTATATCTTGCTACACTGAGCACGCTGAACACATGACTCAGGTAGTGCGTCACGAGCTCGCCAAGATCATGGAGTCTATCCCTTAGCGTGGCAGAAGATCCATGTAAGGGCTTACACGAGCCTGAAATCAACTTGTATTCTCGCTTTTGATGACCGTGGAAAGCAAGTTGGCTGCCTTGAAGACATTGGGAGGCAAGTACACTGTCAGAACAAGGTCACGACTGTGGATATTATGGTGTGCCAGATTGAATCTTTGAGTCTAGTGGACGTTTAACTGGTCGCTCGAAAGGTCTTTCAGGGCAACGGAGGGCTGTCAGAACTAGGCAGATCTTCGGTGGTGTTACAAGGCTGCAAGAAGTAGAAAAATCTGTATTATCAGCACATTATTAGAGTGCCGAATTGAGAGATTGCCCACAAATAAGAGTAATTTTGCTAATCATTATCTCATATTGAGGAAGACTATGGCACCGTAATTCAGGTTATGGCAATTTTCGTTAGTGTGACCCCAATTAATGAGGCAAATTACGGTCTTTGTTGCGACAAGATTATAAACAGATTAGGATCATTACGAAGAATCACGAAAGATTCGGAAGTTGCGAAAACTTGACGATAAAATTACTTATGACTGTAAGGATGGCGCTTACGAAAATATTTAAAAATGTATGTTGGCTAATGGTAGTGAATACGGTGGCCGAGTTTCGTAAATCGTAATTCTGACGTGATACGCGCGTAATTCGCAACCATGCTACGGTATACTCTTTATGCTGAGGTACTGAAAAGTTACAGGCGAAAATGCACTGAAAAAAGCTCTGAAACACTTGCAAGAATATCGAGCAGAAATTTCGCCCAGCACGTTCACGGAGATTGATGATTGGTACACGAGTCTTTAGAGACTAAATTGGATCATTATATGACCCGAATAATTCTCGGAAAATGGAAGGTCAATACAGAAAACACGGAGAAACTTTCCTGGATTGAATTTCTCTTTGATTCGTCAGGTTTCGTCTTTGAACACTTGCAGTGAACATTTTCTTCGAATGAAGAGTTATACCTAGAAGCGTGGAGAAAATGAGTTCAGGGAGAAAGGGTTGCCGTCAGAGATATTAGGGTAAGAGCAATATCGCATAAGGAAGTGTTGCAACACATTAATCCCAGGCTTCATCTGGGGTTGCGACATTCCGCTTTTTCCAATACAGCAAGTGAATCCTTATAGCAAATGTTCCGTTTAAACCCAGCCGTAAGGACAAACAGAGTAAGCTGATGGTGATTTTAAAAACGCTTTATAAAAATTTGCCAGAGGTGCGGTATATCACTCGATGGTAAAAGTTCTGGACAGCTATCTCAATGAGAAATGGATCAAGCGGAGTGGTCTCACGGCTCTTCATCAATTTAACACAGAAGTCCATGTCCCAGTGCATGACTCCAAGAAGCGGGCGGACCAACAGTGCCTCCTCTGTGGACAAACGGTTAGTTACCAAGCTATTCAAAGTCATTACACAATTCTTGTGACATCTCCAAATGGCGGTGGAATCAAATCGGCATGACCAGATAGACACACTTGAGTGAGATGCTTGCTGCAACAAATACCACATGCACCAACCTACGCAACTTCAAATGGTTCGTGGAGGTTGTGAGATAAGTTTACCTATGTAGGGAACACCAAGGAGATGTCCACCTTTCCCAGCTCCAGGTGAGACAGGAGTCTCGGGCGGGCTGATGACACATATGTAGCCACTGAACAAATAATTTTTAGGCGAGAAGTTCCCATGAGAAATTTAGTCTTTGTATTGGAAATCAAGTAGGATGAAATGGCAGGCACTCTCAAGCAGTATTACTCATCTGCTAGCGTAGCCTCATAAACGTATTTCGATAGCCTCATCCGGAATATACAGAATGGTTAAGCATGTCAATGTTTAGGATCTTCTGCTGCAATAATCTAGTGTCTTAATAGAGACCCAAAAAACACGGTCTCTTGATTTTGAGTCTAGAATTAGTGGACTAATTAGACATTACTAGGAGACCAAAAGTAAATACCTGCTTTTGTTAATTTTGCCGAAATCCTTCGACTGCAATTGACAGTATCCAGAAATTCCATTCTTTACCTGAAAAACCATTTATAACCACCCGCAATCCACAAAGCAAATTTTTATTTAAAATCTTGATCAAGTTATGTGGCTGCGAAACACCTATTACAGTATATCAAAGCGCGATGTAATTACGAACTAATGTGTAGAATCACTAACTAAAGGTGGTAGCCTCCGCCCCCTGATTAAACATTGGTCTCTTCTGACTATGTGATCAATCAATCAAATCACAAAAATCTTTGATAAGATTTGATCCTCATAACTTCTGTGTTATCAATGGATAACGAGGAAATGATGATATATTATCATCAATTGAACTGAACAGATCATTTCTCCATATACTTGATTTCTGAACGCGTCAGTTTTCGGATTAGAATACAGACTCTACCCGAATTAAGCTCATTGATGGAACTTATGGTGTTTTTCTTTTGAGCTATACTACAAAACGGACCACAACTTTCAGATATATAGAGCCATCGGAGTCCAAAATCCACTTATCAACCGGTAAATTAAGTATATGGCTAGGGCATGATCAATACTCAATGAATTTTGAGCATAACTTACTTAGTCTAGTAATTTTTAGATTTCACATCGTTTCATTCAGGGAAATAATGGACCTTTCACTGAACTGAGCCGTAAGTTGTGCACATACAAAAGAGCTTTCAAGTCTCTAGTATGCTTCCTTAAAACACACACATATAATTCTTAGTAGCAGAATTTCATTGAAAACTGAATTTGATTGTATTCCAGTTCCCAATAGAATTCACGGCAAACTCTGGATACGGAATGCCGACAATTTCAGGCTGAGATATGAGACCAAGATTATGCGGACCAGGTTCGGGAGTATTACAAACGCAACGAGGGCTCGTTTCCTGCTGTCTCTCGAATGGTCCAAGACTTTTTGTCCATGATGGCCATGTTCTCTCTCTCGGAATCGCTTTTCTCCCATTAAAGAGAATAGTTATGGACCAGAGAAACAGACTGCAACCGCAGACACTCAAGATGTTTGCTATTATGAAAGCAAGAGGCACGATTACAAACGAGGCAATTGTCTACTAGGACTCCCCGCCACAGTCGGAAGCTGCCAAAAATCTAGATCAGGATCATTCAGAGCCTTTAAACACCAGCTCCGAAAATCCTACTGTGGTATGGCCGAAGCGAAGTCTGCTGATTTTGTCAGCATACCAGACCTGGACGATGGGAGGAAAAGGCCCCGCCCCAAGAGGCAAATGAGCAACGCTCACTGACAACGAGCGAGACGACGTGTGCTAAGTATAGTGATTTGCAGAATCCAATAGGATCGAGCGCGGTGGAAGCTCTTGTTGCCAGTCGTACACAAAACTTGAGAGACATGAGCTAAGCAGAGTCTTTGAATATTACACGCAATTTCCAGGTTTTGGCAGTGCCGATTTCGGCGACGCAGAGACTTGATATTCTAGACATTACGCAGAGTTAAACGATGAAGAATCTAGCGAGGCAGAGACTTAAACTCGACAAATAGTCTACTGTGGAGCGAGCTGGAATACAGTGAGTCCGGGCTCAAGAAAGTTGCATATATTGATAACGATCTGGGAAGCTTCTCCGATTCAAGGGAGGATGAAGAGATCTCCGACAGTAATATAATTGATTTTTATAAAAGTATCGAAATTGTTCTTTGCTCGAGGCGTAAGTAGATGAGAGCTGAATAGGTGCATGGGGGCGAAAAACAGGCATATTCTTACTAAACGATGAAAGAACTTCATTTATTTATGATTATCTGTAATTATTTGTAATTATTTATAGTTATTTGTAATTATTTGTAATTATTTATAGTTATTTGTAATATTGTAATAATAATTTATATATATTAAAAATACCAAAACGAGTGTAATAATTAGTAATACTCTATCTTTAAAAACACTGCCTAGAACAGTGCACACCAAAGCAGCCACACACCAAAGGAGCCACACACCAAAGCGTCCACACGTGATTCACTGGTTCACAAAAAACCTGATAACTCAATATTGCCGTTTTTCTCATTCCCATCAAATCAAATATTTTATCATTCGTTTCTTCATTTCTCCTTTTCTTCATTTCGTCTTTTCTTCATTTCGGCTTTTCCCTCTCAGTACTACTTATCACCCCGATAACTCGCACAGCCGACAATGTGCATGAGCAGCCGCGAACGTAATTGAAACGAGCACATTAACTGAAACCAAGTGCCATAAGCTTGTGAATTCAGACTGTGTAAGTCTCCGCTATGTCTTGTGAAAACGAACATTTCCATAGCCACGGGCACAGCCACGGGCACAGCCACGGGCACGGACACGGGGATGATGACCATGATCACGTGGCACCCAGCGAGACGTTTTCGTCTCAGCTGCTTTTCCTGAAAATCAATCTTCCTCAAGTAGCCGCGCTAAATTTGGCCAACCCGCCCGAGGAGCTCGGCGGATTATTCAAGCTGGCGGAAAATCGCTTCTCGCTCAAGCCGGTGATCAGGTCCGACGCAGATGAACAGTTGATATTGCACATTCCGTTTCTCAATGGCAGTGTGAAGTTGCACAGTATCATCTTGCGCACCAACGGCGACAAGTACTGTCCCCGCACGATCAAGCTCTGGAAGAACAACCGGGACATCGATTTCGACAACGTAAACGACACAAAACCGACGTTTTCCTTGAACCATCCGCACGTGGGGGTGGCCTTCAACGACGAAGACGTCCCTGACGTTCTCGAGTCGACCTCCGACTTTGTAGAGCACCATGTGCCTCGTCACGTGTTCACGGGTGTACACACTTTGACGATTTTCGTGGAAAGCATCTACGGGGACGAGGAGGAATGCCACTTACATTCTGTGGAGCTAAGAGGCGAGTTCACAGAACTATCGAGGGACCCTGTAATCACGATATACGAGCTGGCCCCGAACCCCGCAGACCACAAACGCGTAGAGGAAACGTCAGCAGGGCGAATGAAGTATTAGGGTAAGGAGGGAGTACTTGGACTGTGGTTTACGTTTTGCTGTGTGGGTTGATGGGGGTATTACGAGTGGTGATTTGGCTTGGATTGACTTTTGTAAGAGTGTGCTGAAGTATTTGGCACTATTGATTGATTTTTTAAAATCTATTGATTCGATGATGGTCTCGAATCTCGTAGTACAGGTATGCCTGCTTATTATTATTTGGCTGTTATAATCCGAGGCACAGATTGACTAAGCAGGTGCTTTTGATGTGAGCAGCTGCTTGTACAATCCAAGAGCTGTTATGATGGATTGTCCCAGATTCAGATAATCAGGTGTACTTTTCTACAGGCAGATGAGGCGGCATTTTATTGCCACGAACGTGAATTGAGATAGAGGGAGAGGTGTTTTCTGGAATCCGTTTATTGATTTATTATTGTTCATGGACTCGCTTGACTAGAAGCTTCCGAACAACTTCTGGCTGGACACGTGTTGGGTATCAGAGCAACACACAAAGCACATCAAGAGGTCGAGGAACAAGGAAAATAATTCTATCGGAAAAGAAAAGTCTAACTCTGCGGAAATCCTCAACACGTTGAGCTCATCACAGCACTGACCCGAGGCGCATCCCCGTCCTACCAGCCAAAAGCAAATTATTTCAGCTGTTCATCCAGCAAACAGTCAAAAAAGTCGATATGGCGCTACTTTGAAGCCTCCGAACAATACAGGCCATTAGTTCAAGACACGGTCGATATGTTGAGCCTTTTATATATCGATCTCCGCACAACCAAGGAACTGCAAATGTAGGCGGGCGACATCGACCTTGCCTCTGTTCTATCTGTCAAATGATAAGGGCATCCGGACATTGAGTACAAAGGTTACGCCTCAAATGTCCACCGATTTGACCGGTACTTGACTGCTTGGCAGAGATCAGCACGGGAGTCAGCTGACGTCTTTGTGCCTTACAAATGGTTCTCCAGGACCGGTTTGCTCGGGCCTATCTCGTACTTCAAACTTGAGACCGCACATCCCCGAAAAAACAAACATTGATCGGTGATGTTTTTGTTTCATACAATTGACCCTCGAATCTACTTATCACTACTATATTATCTGTTCTTCATCTAACATACTGCGACGGTAGTGCTCACCACGGTCCCGGTCTCGCTTTCCAAACCATCATTACGAGTTACAACCCTATGACACTTTCAACGATATCGTCCCGTTATTTGAACACATACAAACACTTCCCAATTTTGCGAGTGACTAGAGTGATTACTCTCTTTGTAGTTGTTATATAACCAACTTTTCCAGATGTAATCAGTATGTAGTAAGTAGTAAGTGTATGTCACTGTAGATGATTAATACTGCCTTTCATGGCATCTTTCGAATATTTAAGCCCACATAAGGATATCGTGCAAGGCAAATAATCGAATATATATATATACTAATGTTATCTTTTCCGTGTTCCTCGTTGTCCATAGAGATTTGGCGCTTCGAATCTGGGTACCTTTTGTGGTGTCTTGAACATCAAAACCGCTCTTCAAGTCAAATATCGCTTCCGCCTCGTCGGAAAGAGGCTTGATACCTGAGAATCGTCAAGTTACTTTGTGATCGGGACTAATTGATGCGTTGAGCGCAACTTTGTGATGTAGAAACTAGCTCTTTGAAGTACTTCATGCCCGATCCACGAGTCGTGTAAAGCAAAGTATAACTTGAACAGAAAGTAAGGAGATTCCACAGTTCTAATACACTCTGCATATAATGAGTAATTACTGGTCAATTATATCAACAATACGGATCGCGATATTGTTAGTAACCGTTTTGTAGGATCACTGCCGATGGTAATTACTACATCTCTCGCAGTCTGGGCTGGTGTACAAGAGAAACACACAAACTACCTTTTGGTTTGAATATAAAAAATTATGAAATTGGAGCGAGCCCGCCAAAGCATTTGATCCCAACCTTAATAGATGAATACTCAAATTCTGCGAGAATTTTGTACCACGTGGAGCTCATCAAAGCACTGACCTGTAAGCGCATGCCTCGGTGCGACCCAAGTCCGAACCTGCCAAAAGCATATTGGTAAATACATCCAGCAAACAAGCCAAAACAAGTAGAAATGGCGCCGTTTCGGAGATCCCCGACAATAAACGCTATCAGATCAGATCCAGTCGACCGATTGAGTTTTTTCTTATCTCGATCTCAGTCTCTGACCGCATTACTCAGTAATCGCTAAATGCAATTAACGGGCCACAGTCAGCTTCTTAATTTCCTATCAATCCAGAAATTGACGATACTTAATAAGATTGACCCTTGAAATCAGAAATTACAGTGTGTATCTCGTGCTCTCTTCCTTTATTCTCAAATCACTCCAAAAATACTTGACGGCAGTGTTTACCACAGTCTCGGTACCGTCTCCAATGGGGCCACCCACCACTACAAGTTACAACCAGACACGTTAGGAAGTAGTATTTTTTGTATTTTTCGCGATATTTTTGCTAAAAGAAATTTTTCCAAGATATTTATATTTTCGTGCATACTTGATTTAGTACTCACAATCTTTATGCAAGCATTTTTAGTATTTTTTTTCAAGTAGGTGCATCTCCACACTAATACGGGAGAGCGAAAGATGCCCATATCAACCGCGAGAATGTCCAAAAAAGGCTCGTACATTTGATCCCCTTTAACTCCAATTCGAAAGTGACTTCGTCGTCATCCGAATTACAGATTGGCTCTTCGTCCAGCTTATCACCAGCTTCGGAGTATCCGTATTCTCCACCTCTTCTTCATCTCAATCATACAGAAAGTATATATCACTCGCGTCCAGCTCTTCATCTGAGTTTCGCTCAATTTAGTCAAGGGGCTCTTTGATCCCAGTCTACTTCTACCTCATGATGAATTTCATCAAGGTCTGTATCCGGAACATCGCCCCTCGACTTTAGTATTGCCAACATTTTAATTGTCTCTGGTAGTGATCTTCTAATTCCGTCCGTAAGCATGCACTTCACCTCGGAGAAAAGCGACTCAGACGGTGAGGACATTGCTGGAGCACATCGTAGGTCTCTTGCTACATCATAGATGTCGGGAACACAGCTCTTCAAGATCTGTCGTCTGGTACAACATTACAATCCTCATCTTGTCTATTTTCCTCGAGATACCTCACTAATTTGTGCTCATCTGCGATCGACTCGTCCTTCACGAATATATTGGGTAATAGTGGATACTGATCTGAGCTATTACTGCGTTCTCGTTTTTTTTTGCATTTAGTGAAAGTCATGCCTCTTTTCGTACTCTGTCTTGGCACCTAAAATGGTAGATAGTAAGCCATGCTTTCTGAGCAAGACGAACTTCAGCCGAGGAAAATGCACTGTTGCGATCTAAGCATCAGCGGTTCAATGTTACAAGACCAAATAGTGTGATATTTGAGCAATTAGGCTCACGCTTCCAGAACTTCTATGAGAATCCCCAAATTGTGGAGTGTTGTGTCCGTCAAGCAATTTCACAATCTGTGCCACGAACAGTTTAGCAACCCTGCTGTCTCATAGTTACTGCTTCGAAGCTATTTTATCTCAAATTCAAAAGGCCGAGTAAGGAGCAAGTTTTTCTATTGTGTCTCAGTCTCGTTCGGCTATATCCGAGTATTTTTCCCAAGCTCTTTTGTTTGGCTTCACTTGCCGTTTCACGCGAAGGGCTGGTATCATCCATTGACTCTACCTCAGGTATTGGGGACTTTGCGGACGTCTGGCGAATGGATGCAAATAAAACAAAGGACGCAAGCCCCAGAACAGTTAGAAGGTCTTTCAGGCTTGGATCGCCATGTGTAAAAGTACTTGAAAATTTCTAAAAGAAAATATTAAAGCTACTAGATATTGTTTTAAAAATAATTTTCTAGGATATTTATGTTTATTTAAGCAAGTTCGTTTTTTTCTAAAAATCAATGGTATTATAGAGAGCTTCCACTACAGCTACAAAATCTATACTCCTATAGAATAAGTACATCTTGGAAAAGGCACTGAGTAGTGAAGAGCCCGACTTCCCAAGCCTTTCTCTCTCCTCCTTACCCTCCCTGCTTCTGCAAGTCGTGTCAGTCCGTTCTGACCCGATTATGCTTCTAGAAAATTTTCAACTTGCGTCTTAGAAGTGGTTGCAGCACAATGCACGACTCCGCATCCTTTCTTCTCGAACAATGAACTCGGCGAAAGTTTCCACGTACCAATTGAGGTTGCAAATATTTACGTACTCATTCAACGGTGCCAACATCGAATTAAATTTAACGGGCAATGTCATGATAACGTAACGCTACTAGCTCTGCGTTTACTGTTGACAATGATACCATAGTTTGAAGTCTCGACTTCCAACTCATAGGTGAACCAGCGAACGTGATTATCGATCCCGTTCTAGACCTGCTACCAGGCTCATTACTGGTGTTACACCCGGCATCACAAAACGCTACAAGGTCAGCTGTAGACCCGTACTCGAAATTAATAGCCAAATCCATAGCGTATTTGAGATAGCAGACAACTCTCTGAGCTTCTGCAAGATGCTTGGGTTTGGGCGTGATAAGATACCTTGATAGCTTCAGTACAATCAAAGCGATATCAAATCTGACTGTATTTGCCGCATACAATAGCTTCCCAACTATGGAACGAAACTCACTTGACTCGCACAACTCTTCTAGAGCAAGCTGACTACCTGCAACATCCAAATTTAGTTTGGTAGTGGCTGGAATGTATGTTTCATTACACCCCTCCATTCCATAGTCCCGTAAAAGTGAACGAATGTAATCTCTCAAATGGATTTGGATGTGTATTGCATGATACTCAATGTTTATGCCAAGAAATTTACTTGCACGCCCAAGGTCTTTCATCTTGAAAGCACTACTTAACGTAGCTTTCACCTTGGTGACTTCGCTATGATCCGGGCAGGCCACAATGAGATCATCAACATATAGGGCCATAAGAACAAGCTTCTCATCGACATATTTGAAAAACAAACATGGTTCGTTGACAGCACTGTGATATCCTTGCTTGGATAATTCTTTGTACATAGTCTTGTGCCACACATAACGCGCTTGTTTCAAGCCATACAACGACTTGTTGAGTTTGAGACACATCTCATCACCGACTTTGAATCCTTCATGACGACCTTCGAATCCTTGAGGAATGGTCATGTAGATTTCTTCGTCAAGTGTACCGTTAAAAATGCAGTTTTGACGTCCATTTGATGCATATGCATTCGAAATTTTGCCACGAGTGCAAAGAGAAGACGCAAACTGGTATGCTTGATGACTGGCGAGAACGTCTCGTGAAAATCAATCCCTGGTTTCTGAGTGAATCCTTTAGCGACAAGACGTGCCTTGTAAAGATCATTATCTTTAAGGGCGAAAATTCAACGACAGGTGATAGGCTTTGCCCATGATGGACGCTTGACAAGGGTAAACGTTCCATTATCAGCATGTGCTTTCATCTCAGTTTCGACTGCTACCATACAGCGATGACTTTGTGTGCTCCGACGTGCATGGTCATACGATTTGGGTATCATGTCCAGGAATTTCGATCTCTCTAGAACAAATTGCTCTGCAGCAAATGATACAGATCTTGCGACTTCTGCTCGAGCCTTGTCATCTTGAGTCTCATTTGCATCATCATTGGGAACATCTGAACCCAAGGCATGGTTTACTTTGTCTAGAAATTGTCTCACATTGAAAGCATTTCCATCGTGAATGTCTCGTTCTGTCTCAACATAGATGGTATGCATAGTCTGTGACATATTTTTCTCTCTGTCTTCGTATAGCTGATTCATACACGGTAAGGGCTGCCGAGCATCAGCATCATCTTTCAGTTTAGAGTGCAATTTCTGACGGGGTTTGCTCACTTGATCTGATAGCTTTTGTGCCCTCTTGGCACTACGAGTCAACCGTGCTGGTTTAACTGATTCCACCAGGATTTCGTGCAGCTGCATTCGCTGTAAAGATTCTTGAGCACACCTGTCAGATTTACCCTTTCAAGGCACAAATGACATTGGAAGCCTGGAACTGGGGTCTTTGTGTCATGAATCGGAACATTAAATCCGATACTCAAATGATGGAAGCTTTCAAATCTTTGTGCTGTATCCATTCGTATTTGTGGAATTGCCTCCAGAATATTTCCCATCGTCGTTTGGGACGAGCCGGTGGGCAAATTTCCAAAAACCTCCCCGGTTGTATTGGTGGAAGTTTTCATGTTGCTTGCGACTGACAGATCTGAAACTGTGCCGATCGCAATCCTTGACTTCTTGCTGTGGGAACTGATAACCTTCTTGGCTCGTATCTGGAACCACATAAGATGATTCCAATACGGGCCAAGTAGCAAAAACATATTCAAAAAAACATAATTTTCGCGAAAAACACTACTTATTCCTGGAGCTCATCAAAGCACTGACCTATAAGCGCATATATCTGCTTCCCTGCCTCGGTGCGACCCAAGTCCGAACCTGCCAAAAGCATATTGGTAAATACATCCAGCAAACAAGTCAAAACAAGTCAAAAGAAGTAGAAATGGCGCCATTTCGGAGATCCCAACAATACAAGCTATCAGATCAGATCCAGTAGACCGATTGAGTTTTTCTTATCTCGACCTCAGTCTCTGATCGCATTACTTAGTAATCGCTAAATACAATTAACGGGCCACAGTAGGCTTCTTAATTTCCTATCCATCCAGAAATTGATGATATTCCATACAATTGACCCTTGAAATCAAACATTACAGTGTATCTCGTGCTCTCTCTATTCCCTCATTTTTTTACCTTTGCATTTTTGCATTTCAAGAATACTTTGACGGCAGTGTTATCACAGTCTCGCTTCCGTCTCCATGGAACTACAGTTACAACCCAGTGAGCCACACAATCTACCGTCCCAACAATAACCCATACAACAACACCGTCCGCACTCAAAAATCTCAAATGTACAAAAAACAAAACCCGACTCACCGACCCATTCCCATGAATTATTCCAAGAAATCTCGTTTCCCAAATCTCTCCCCTACTCCTCTTTATTATTCACGACCGGCATACGCTCGGACTTCAATCCTCCACGCTCGCACCAATATAAAAGCCCCGAAAAAACCTTCGACAACTCAACAACTCAAACTTTATAGTAAAAAAAGCACTCAAAAAAAAAAAAATGCCTAAGCTTGTATTGGTCAGACACGGACAGTCCGAATGGAACGAAAAGAACTTGTTCACCGGATGGGTCGACGTTCGTTTGTCGGAGACAGGCCGCAAGGAGGCGGCCAAGGCGGGTGAGTTGATCAAGGAGGCCAACATCACCGTGGACATCTTGTACACGTCCAAATTGTCGAGAGCCATCCAGACGGCCAACTTGGCTTTGGACGCCGCCGACCAGTTGTACGTGCCTGTCAAGAGATCGTGGAGATTGAACGAGAGACACTACGGCGCTTTGCAAGGAAAAGACAAGGCGCAAACTTTGGAGCAGTACGGACAGGAGAAGTTCCAGATTTGGAGAAGATCGTTCGATGTCCCCCCTCCGGTGATTGAGGCTGATTCCGAGTACTCCCAGGTTGGCGATGCTCGTTACAGAGACATCGACCCCGCGGTGGTTCCCAAGACCGAGTCCTTGAAGTTGGTGATCGACAGATTGTTGCCTTACTACCAGGACGAGATTGCCTCTGACTTGTTGCTGGGCAAAACCGTTCTTGTTGCTGCCCACGGTAACTCCTTGAGGGGATTGGTCAAGCACTTGGACAACATCTCCGACGAGGAGATTGCTGGGTTGAACATTCCCACTGGTATTCCTTTGGTGTACGAGTTGGACGGCCAATTGAAGCCCACCAAGCCTGCGTACTACTTGGACCCCGAGGCTGCTGCTGCCGGAGCCGCTGCTGTTGCTGCGCAGGGCTCGAAGAAGTAGACGGTAGATTTAAATAGACTGTAGCGCGAATGCAGAAGATAGTGGATCCTCGACAAGTGGTGATGTACAGCATGTGGTTGTTTGAGCCTTTGTATTTTCAATTCTAATTGAGACAGGGACCGATGATTCATTGGAGAAGTATGTTTTCAACATGTGTGGTGGAAACTAGACTGGTCTAGTCCACGTGACAGTGAAACGAGCTGATATCGTAACTATGGGTTGTCAGTTGCTATAGGAACAGAGGCATAGCTCAAGAAGCAATTTATAAGAACCGCTTCGAGAATATTGGGCTAGCCGACATCTGTTTCGAGCAATTGAAGCATTTACGGGAGATGTCCGTTTGTGGATAAGATTCACGCCCTTTGAATTGCTTCAAGAGTATGAAGTTGCTCAAGGTCGGCGTACGGAAGATGAATTAGAATACGCCGCGAGTTGAAGAAAGCGAAGGTCTCTTCTGGCATGCGATTAGAGATACAATTTGGTGAGCAATGTCAATGGCAAGTCTATGGTCATAGCATCTACTCTCAGTCTCTAGATCTAATTCAACATGAGATGCAAGATAATCGGACTGCTATTTCCTATTAGCACTGATATCACAATTCAGAGATAAACTACTTCTAACGATACATTGAATTACGTTATCCGGAGTTATCGGTAGTACTTGGTACGCATGGTAAAAATTTTACGAAGAAGTCCCCCACTTCTCAATTCAACTGGGCTTAATTGTCCGCTCAGTTGACCTGTTAGGCGTAACAGCAAAAACACAGGCTTGTACTGATCGTAATTATCTTGTTGGCTTAGAGAGTTTTCAAGTAGTTCACTCTTATATGAGACCTTTCACTCTTGAAACAAATACTATCGAATCTCCTTCTTCAAGAATTCCCAATTGATATCTGAGAGATAAGATTTCGAAGACACCAGGTTTTTGCACACTTGAAATTGCCAGATTGAAGGAGTATGCAACAAGATTCATGATACCATAGATCTTGTTGAGGCAAAGATTGGATAATAAACTCCATTGTTCTGAGTTTCTGCACTGTGGTGAGACCTAACTCCTGAGAAACACTTCGTGAAAACCTGTTATTTGTTTATGACGATCTTGGGTGTTCGTGAGTGTTTGTAGGAGATTTCTGAGGGTGTTTGATGGTTTGTGGGTACATATATGTTGTCAGTTGAGGCTTTGATGGAGTATCGAACGACGATGACTCTGGATCAACATATGGTGCATTGCTGAAACCTTCCATCATGGTTGGTTGAAAAGGTGATTCCTGTGAAATGGAAAGTTTGGAATTCAACACAATTAATAACATCCCACCACTCACCGGCGCGACCACCCACCGGCGACATATCCGCTAGACTTGTTGTCAAATAAACAGCTCGAAGTGATTAGATTTAGCATCTCTTTAATCCTAGCTTCTTTGGGCATGCCTGAAAAATATGTCCAGGAATTTTAGAATCACGACAGAGTCGTGGCGTTTGCAGCCAGGCAATCGAGGATGGGCCGTCGCACGGTCAATTTGCTCATCTAAGTTCTGACCAATGAACTCAGTGAAAAGTACTCTTGCATTTCCCCATTTTAGCGCTTTCTTTGATCTTTCTCATCTTTGATCGTCTTGAATTCAGTCCCCAAGTATTCTGAAACTTCCCCGGAGTAAGTCAAGTCAAATTTTCCTGAGAGGTCCCTGAACCCTGCCAAGAATTCTACGTTGCCAGAGGTGACGTATAGATCGTCCACGCACAATGCGAAGAAATGGTCTCCTTTCCAGACTTTTTGATAATTCGTCTCACCCCATTCATGCTCCCCAAACATAGGTTTTCAAGCTTCATACTAAGACATTGAACCCATTCTTAACCCATTCGTTTCATTTCATATACCGCTTTCTTGAAAGCAGTAGCCCCCTGACCTCATACCTGGCGGTGAGCTAACCCATATGTGTTCGTGCTCTTCGAGTAGAGCGTTCGAATATGCCAGTTTGATGTCTAGGTGAGTGTAACCATACTCAAACGCTGTCAACATCCCGATGGCGGTAAGTTCCACGACCGGAGGCGGAATTTCCACTTGTTATAGTGAATGTTCTCTGTTTAATACCCTGGACTACGCATCGTGCTTGAAGATCGCTCCTTTTAAATTCTTCTCAGATGTGTAAACTTTCCGTGGGGATAACTGTCGTAGAATCTGGAATTCGTGCCCCTTCGTACACATCCATATCAAGAAACTTTCTCATCTCATCTGCCTCTTCCCCAACCCATTCCCCCGGATCCCCTTCCTTTAACCATAGCTTTTGCCTGATCATTGTTCTTTCCAGAAATACTTGAAAGTCAATCACACGATATCTCATCGGCATCTTGATGTCGCGTTCTGATCTCGTCTTCTTTCCTCCCTTGCTGGTGTTTTGCAGGCACTCTCTATCCGACTTAGTTGATTCGGACTTTGGCTTCCGATAGGTCCTTTTCATTACCGCTCTGATTCGCCGAAGCACTCCTATTTGGTGCGCACGGTCGGGTCAGTACCTTTGTCAGTACCTTTGTCAGTACCTTTGTCAGTACCTTTGTCAGTACCTTTGTCAGTACCTTTGTCAGTACCTTTGTCAGTACCTTTGTCAGTACCTTTGTCAGTACCTTTGTCAGTACCTTTGTCAGTACCTTTGTCAGTACATTCACTACTTTCGCTGGGTGCCTGAGCCCGAATTGTGCCCTCAATCTAGGTGTCACTGTCTTTTCACGCCCGTTCCCGTTACTTGCCTTCTCTATGGGGTTATTAGGGTACCTCTGTTATTCACGGTATCCGACATCTCCCTGCACCTGGAGGGTGTCCCGTGTGCCTTTAAAGTACTCCCAAACCTGGTAATGTCTCCCTCATGGTGAAATTCTCTTGGTGCAGTGTTTCCGGTGGAGAAAGGTTCAACCTCGCATGATCAGTCAACTTCTGGACGGTTCCAGCCGAGGTATCGCTTTCTACACCTACCGTCCAATTAGTATCTGTGCAGGGCCTTTCCATTTTGAATTGAAAATTCTATGCAGCGCTTTCATGTGTTAATTCTCGGAAGACCCCAGACCCAATGAAGCTGGCGCTTATACACACAATCTGAGTTTCCATTTTGGGTGAGCTGTATAATTATCACATCATCTAGTGCTTCACTTTCAGAAATTCAATGTTAGAAGTTACAGTTGCCCCGGCGAGCCTGGTTTCATCAAAGGTGTAATCATCGTCCTGAACTATCTCAAACTCGTCATTAGCCGTTTTCTCACTTTGGACACAACTTTTGAAGTCTTCTGGGTTTTCGCCATTTACATGAACGTAGCCAAGCCGCCTTGTAAGCCTAATATGGAGTTCGTTGTTTCGTTTCAAGTATCTTGTCAGCCAGTTATTTACCACTTTCTGCAGAGGGAGATGGCAGGACCCGCGAGAAGAGTACTGGGAATTTCTCGCACGAAGCATCGCCTAGAATAATATCCAGTTATACTCGATCGAGTGTCCATTCCTCGAGCTACTTGTCTCTGACATTTTTCAATTTTTGTTTGTTTACACTGGGTGTCTCTTTTAAAGGAGACCCTTCGTGGGCAATTCGAAGAGAAGTCATAAATCAGTTAATTAAGAAAGCCGCTTCTTCATTTTTTAGCGATAGCCAAAGCAAAGCTGTCTTTTTGATGAATGATGGCTTTGGAAAGCATGTAATACTTTTGATGAAGGAACGCTGTATATGGTCATAATAGTGTTATGAGAAACGCGCTCAGAGATATTGTCGCCGGTGAGTGGTCGCGCCGGTGAGTGGTGATGAACGGTACTCTCATCTTACGACAAATGGGCACGCTCTATTATAGTGCAATAATTAAGTTGAATGCTAACTCTATGAAACTTGTGTAGTGCATTAATCAAAATTCACCAAAACCATTAGGATAAATAAACATGAACTTAATACTCAACTGAAGCTTCACCTATAATTATTAGAGAATGATGTATCTTCATCGATAGCAATGACACTACTGAAGTGAATACCAATCATCGACGCGAATGCCATGTGCTTCTTTCGAAAAAGAAGAATCAAACATTGATTTTCTCAAGGCTTCAGGTCTCTATATAATTTTTTCAACATATGCTTTTTTAAAGGATTCAAGACGATTTTTAAGTTTTTCGAAATACCTCACCTCTCCTTTATTTGCCCAATTGGGGTGCCACTTCGACCACTAAGCACTAGACGAACAACATTGGGCCGACTCCTTTTATTCGTCCCATCATATTTGCTGCTCTCAAGACCTTCCAGGTTTTTAATGCTATGATAAGATAACTGGATTCCGTTGTGTCTCCTCAGATACCGGACGACGGTTGCATCACGTGACCAACACAGCACGCCCGTATTAGCAGCGCCAATCACCGACAAAGTGTCCGAAAAATCCCAAAAGCTCCGGCTTTATCACCGGAGCCACCACATAAACACACAGAATCGCCCATTCACCCTCGATCTCCCAGACCCTCCGGAAAACTCCACTAACTGCTCCACACCACATTCTCCTGCATACAACCCGTTTTCTCTCGCAGTGAAGTCTATTTACTTCAATCTCATCAAGTACTTCCATTATACCCCATAGAACACTCCCAAATCACAAAACTCTACGATGTTTGGGTCGGGAAACAATAAAATGGGCTCTCTGGGGTTCGGGTCTGCAAATACAGGCAACTCAGGCGCTCAGCTGTCGCCTTTTGGCCAATCTTCAGCAAGCACTCTGGGTGGCTTTGGAAGCACTTTGGGATCAACTTTTGGCGGCAACCAAAACGCCAATTCCGCGCCAAAACCGGCGTTTGGGTTGGGCGGCAACACAGGTACATCCCTGAACCCATCGCCTTTCGGTAGTGCGGGGGCGTCGGCGGGTACACAGCTGTTTCTGTTTGGCTCAAATACAAACTCAAACAATGCCACCAATCAATCTGGTTTTGGTGCTGCTGCCAACGCACAACCCGCTGGCGCCACCGGATCCACTCAGGGGGGATTTGGCGGTAATTCTACACTGGGGTTCGGGTCTTTTGGCTCGGGGGCAACTGGTCTGCTGCCGTTTGGAGCCGCCCAAAACGGAACACAATCTGGTACTCAACCTCTGTCGCAATCTGGCTCGCTTTTTGGTGCTAACGCGTCGGCGGCTAATTCAGGAGCAACTTCTGGATTCGGCCAAGGATTCAACGCGCCGGCGGCTAACTCAGGGGTCAACTCAGGGGCCAACTCAGGGGCCAACTCAGGGGCCACTTCAGGCACTTCAGGGACTTTCGGCGGAAACACCGCACCTGCGTCGAAACCGTTCGCTTTTGGCACCTCATCCCTGAACACCTCCGGTTCCTTGTTTGGCGCGGCTGCTGCCCAACCAAATACTGCAACACAGCCCTCGGGCGGTCTTTTTGGGGGCGCTTCAACCAATCAGACATCTTCCTTCGGTACCTCTAATAATACAGGCACGCCAGCTACTTCCACTGCGTTTTCTTTAGGAAACAAGGAGGCTGCGCCCAGTTTGGGATCGGCCACTGCCCCTGCAGCCTCCACATCTACGCCTTTTGGTGCTTTTGCATCGAATAATTCCGAGAGTGCAGGAAACACACTGGGTCTTTTTGCAGCCAAGCCGGCCGAAAACAAAGGGTCTCTTTTCGGAAACACCTCGGGGACAGCCAGCACATCGTCGCTTTTCGGCGCCAAACCTGCAGATAACACAGGGGACACCTCTACGCAAGCCTTTGGGGCACTGGCCAAACCTGACGCCAATACTTTTAGTTTTGGAGCCAAACCCGCCGGTAGCGCCGAGACGAAAACGCCTACTTTCTCGTTTGCCGCCAAGCCTGCTGAGAAGAAGGAGGAAGCACCAGCTGGATTCTCGCTTAGTGCGAAACCAGATGATAAAAAAGACGAGAAAGCGCCTACTTTCTCTTTCGGCGCTAAACCCGATGAGAAAAAAGATGGCCAAGCGGCTGCATTCTCTTTCGGCGTCAAATCTGATGATAAGAAAGACGACAAACCAGCGTTTTCTCTCGGGGCCAAACCCGAGGAGAAAAAAGACGACAAGGCACCTTCGTCTTTCTCGTTTGGAGTGAAACCCGCTGCGGATAAATCAACTTTTTCCTTTGGCGCAAAAACCACGGAAAGTACCCCCTCCACCGACAAACCCAGCACTTCCTTGTTTGGGGCCAAGGCCGACGATAAGGCAGCGCCCAAATCGTTTTCGTTTGGCAAGCCCGAGGAAAAAAAGGACGAGAAAGCCACAGCACCGTCTTTTTCTTTGGGTGCGAAAGCCGACGACAAGCCCAAAGCTGATAAGCCTGCATTCTCGTTTGGGGCAAAGCCAGCAGATGCTAAAAGTACCCCTGCGTTTTCTTTTGGAGCGGGTTCAACAGAGAAAAAAGACGACAAAGCCTCCGGCACTGCATCCGGGCTTTTCGGCGCCAAGTCTGAAGACAAGAAAGACGACAAGGCGCCCGGTCTCTTTGGGTCAAAGGCAGCAGAAAGCAAAAACGAAGAACAGCCCAAAAACTTGCCCAACCTCAAGCCCACGGAGGTGAAGCCGATCCCCGTATCCTTGGACAACAAAACAATGGACGACTTGGTGATGAAGTGGTCCAAGCAATTGAGCACGACCAGCGGCATTTTCGACAAGTTCACCGACAAGTTGAAGGACTGGGATGTGGAGCTCGCCAAGAGCGGGGATGATATCTCGAAATTGCACAACGATACGTTGGAGGTGGACGCGTTGCACCAGCGGATCGACCAGCAGTTGGTCTTTGTGGAGGGACAGCAGGACGAGCTCGATAAGATTTTAGATAATTATGAGCAGCAGGCGGAAACGTTGTTGAACAACATCGAAGCCAGCAATGCTGAATCGGCGCTTGTTCCCAGCAGCGGCTATTCTTCGAGCTCGTCGTCGGACATCACCGACGAGCTACGCGTCAAGGCATACAACAATGCCAAGTTACTAGACGAGAGATTGGATTCCTTGGGCAGCAACTTGGGCACCTTGGTCGCGGAGATCAACTCCGTGAGCGACGTGTTCAATAGGTCGATGCTCGAGAGCATATCGGGACAAAACGGGGGAAGCGACAATTCCTTGGAGGAGATTGTGAAGTTGTTGAATCTTCATTTGGACAACTTGAAGTACATCGAGAACACGAAGGACGTGCTAGAGCAGAAGTTGGCTGAGGCCAAGAAGCAGAAGAAGCTTCTTTGAGAAGCTTTTTAAAAAGGTTATCGTGCGTTGAGGGGAAGCGGACATTTGATGGATTTAGTTGGTACAGAGAATGGGTATGTTGTACGATGTTACAGTCGCCTCATTATTAGATGCTGGACCTTTCTTTTAACGATTGTCAATGAATCGGGGGTATCGATCTTACACGCGTACAAATAAGAGTTAATGTTTGGAAAAAATGGCTCAACAGAGGGTTCCTGGCCCAGTTGAATTCAAAAGAAGTTTGATTCTTTGGGTACGGTGAAGCTGGTCACACACTTGAATCATATGGTACGAAATGAAGACGAAGATTCTCAATTCGCTTTTGTTGAAGGAGATCAGTGAGTCTGTCATTTTCGAATTACCAAATAGCCTCAGGCCCTAGCATGTGTGGGGGTGATGATTGAAGAACGGTACTTCGGCACATGCTTTCTCAGACAGGCCCCTGCGGCCAAATATTCGAAGCACTTCCAACAGTGAGTCTGATCAACTGTCTCAAAGAATCAATTGACTTCTCTCGCTATCTCACATATATGGTGGGTGAGCTCAGATCCGCTTCTTCAGATAGAAATACCAAGGCTGTTTCGAGGTAAAGGAGCCGCCACCCTCTATGCTCGCCCGAAGAACGGAGGTTACGGAGTGATCGAGCCAGCTACCCAATCCTAGGGTCATCGAGCAGCAGTACTCCTTCAAACGTTGTCTAGTCTCTGATTGGTGCGATAAATTTTGGCGAATCAAGTGCTCCATAATACGGCCCGTATCATTCAAGGCAACCTCCAGTGGACCTTCACTGCAAATGAACAACTCTACACTCAAGCATGGAAAGCATTGTGAAAGGACAGCGAGTAGTTCCTTTGTCTTCACAATTGGTCAAAAAGTGTCTTACGTCTCAACCCCAGTCTATCAGGGCCTCTTTCCTGACACCTTCACGACACCACTTCAATCTCGGATGATATGTCCCCATACATGGTGCCAAGGAGAAGCAATCGGTGCAACGCCTTCTTTGTGATTTGCAAGAAAACTCCCAAGCGATTTTGACCCATCTTCACAATATCTGCGAGTGCTCTCACTCCGGGTGAGAATACCGGTCTAAGGTCAACTATGAAGCACAAGGAAATGCACCACAGGATACACCCCCCTCCCATCTTACAACGATCAACAACTTTGTGAAAGCTGTCTACGGGTCTACCTAAAAAGACTCAGGGAAGTACCTCTCTCCTGGTCAGCGAGCTCCCCGAAACTTGGCCAGACAACTTCTCTAGGCCGAGTAGGCTCAGTGTATCTATATGTATGCCTCCACTTCCGCAAATCTGCCCTGCCATAGAGAATTTCCAACACTGGAAAAAACGAAGCTTGTAAATTTTTCGAACTTTGCACTCTAATTTTAAAACCGTAGTGCAAAAGTATAAGATCATGTCATGACCCAGTTTTATTAAAACTATTCTTAGGCAGTAGAGGCTCGATGAGTCAAGGGCACAGAACGAGTTCAAGTCGACTCAAGTTCTTTTGTTGTAATTGTGTTACTTCAATGATTTTCAATCAGATCAAATTAGATGGGAGAAAGTTTATTTAGGGTTGGCGAGGTTTGGGGTGCTAAATACAGCCCTTTGTGTGTTGCTTATCTCTTAATAGACGATTATTAGATGCTAACTATGCGAGCGCAGTACAACTGAACAACAACAAGGAAAAACTGAAGTACACAAAAAGTCGTAATGTTTTTGGGTAGATGTTTTTGTTTTATAAAACTGTCCCAAAACCATGCTTGAAAGAAATTTGCATAAGGTTCTGATTCGTGTGATGTAAGCCTGTGGTAGATCTGCTCTGATCCAAGTTGTACTCTGCGAGCGTACCCAGAAAGTGTAAATTATCGGAGTAGTGCCAGCAAGAAAATAGTTTTATCTCGAGTATATGACAATCAGCATGATTCACCAACTAGATAACTTTTCGCTTGAGTCATAGCTTTTGATGACCACTGAACTCGACTCCGCGACTGAATTGCAATTGTCATGGAAAGGTTGCAAAATACAGTTTCAGAAGTTGATTGAAAATGAACAAGAACAAGAGAGAAGACGAAGTTTTAACGCAGCTGGCAAAGAAGCTGGAAAGAAAAACTTTTAAATAGCATGAAGTTTTACTCGAAGATCACGTAGCAGACATTGGCGTTACTTGACTCTTATACATATATAACGTTGCCAGATTCCGACATGTTAATTTGATTTTGGCAGAGAGAAAATGTTCTGGTCATGTTGAAGCAATATTTCAATTCTTGATTTTGGTCAGTGGCCCAAATATGAAAAGTATTACGGATATATGACACTCTGGTTGTGTCAGGTGGTTTTCGGTAGGGTTCGTCGAGTGCAATCTTTACTGATAGGACTTGCTAATTCAAAGAAACTCTAGCATCACAAAAAAGTCAACATGAGTACACGAATTTGCCAAAGTCGTCAGAATATCTTGAGAGTAATGTCAGCCTGGATGAAAAGTGATTTGTCTCTGCAGTTCTCACAGCACTTCGAAAGAGTGTCAGAGAGATCTGAACTCTCGATGTACCGCGATAATCTCTGAGTATCTAAGTTAGGAAAATTTGACTCCAGTTCGTCAGGGCCTAACCGGCTGGGGTATATGGCCTGCACATAAGCAAGTATATTTGCCTTTATGGATCCAGTCCTGTCGATCCCAGCAAACAAGCCTTTCCAATGTACTGGTCTGCTGATTTGAAAGTCAACAATGATCCATATTCAGGTTTTGCGCAGACTTTTGGGGATGACTAAAGCAACTAGTGAAAGGTATGGGGGTCGAGGCAACAGAGGCGCTTGGTAGTGAAGAGTGTAATGCCGAAGAAAAAAAGGGAAGAGAAGAAATAGCGAGGATAGAATAGTTTAGAAGGAGATAATAAGAAAGGAAAGATAGAAAATAAAGGAGGAGAACGATAAGAATGATAAGGAAAAGTTAGCAAGAATGGTAAAGAAGACTTAAGAAAAATGAGTCGCATAGACTGAAAGATTGAAAAAAGAAGACAGCTTGAAAAGAGAGCAAAAAAGGGAAAAATTTAAAAAACCTATCCTCGAAGAAAAGCAATTTGATGGATGAAAATGGACTGAAGCAGTGAGCAAGAAGTAATACATGCCTCCAATACATAGTTGAAGGGTCTACCTCTGCAGCACTAATAGACTTGGATCCAGAGAATATGAGACCACGCATTCCTAGCCACAATCAACTCTGAAACATTTGTATAGACACTATCACAAGCATTCAGAAAGTACTCTCTCTGTCGATAATTTGATTTCATGATTGGACCCATAGGACTAGGCATACACAGACCAAGTTCATTCAAAATACAGATCTCAAAGCTTCTCTCCTCATAGAGCTCTGGGTTGAACCACATTTCGCAGCCAATTGCACCATGAGCGTGCGAGGCAATGCCCTCAGATTGATAAAGCACCCAGACGTAATGAAGCAAGAAAGGTTCGACTGCCCCAAAAACTTTCATATCGATTCTTCCGATGCCTCATGCCTCATGACATATCTGCTCAAGTAGTTTAGTCGTGATACAGCCCAAAGTCCCACTGTCAGGTTTTCTACACTACGCGGTCTGCTGAGTCGAGTTAAGGGGGATCAATAGGGTAAATTTTAGGGTTGATATTTCCATGGCCAGGTACCATCAAAAACACGAAGTACCACCAAATAATCAATAAACACAGTCATAGAAGCTTCCTTTTATTGACTAAAGGTTCCCGGAGGTCACAAATCTGATATTGCCGATTGGTTCTAGGTAACTTCCTTGTACCCGGTGTCCATCAAATGCGAGATGATCGAACCATTGGCTACTTCTATGACCGAGATGGGCATTTAAATGTGACTAAGCTCTTGCAAGAAACGATGATACGCACAGCAGAGCCGGCACCACAATGTTTTTGAAAATGAATGCTAATAAACCAGCCGCAAGAAATAGTAGAGTTGCCTATAGTAGAAAATATAAATATACTAACGGGAGATGAACTACACCCCTACTTCTGACAAACTTTCTCTCTTATAAAATCCCCATACTTTTCATTAACTTCAAACTTGCCTTTCAACTTACCTTTAGAGTTTAAAATAAAATCACTAAATAATCTACCTATTTCAGCGGTAGGAGTTTTAACGAAAGGCGCACACCCACTAAACCAAAAGCTAAAGACTCGCCAGAAATTTATCCAGTTAATTTGTACTCAGCAATTTCGGTAGCTATTAAGCCTGCAATTTCAACCGCAGAACCAACAGCAATCCCAAGGCATATCTAAAATAGAAAGACCCATAAATGCATAACTAATAATCAGCAATAATCTTCTTGTCCTCTCTATCTTCCTTATCTCCACAGCCTGCTCTCGAACAGTCTTCATGTTCTCAGAAATATCTATCAAAGCAAAAAGGAGTTAAACTATAATAGGATAGTCTTTATACTCAGAGTTAACCTTATGTAAACCCAAATGCACAGATTGTAAATAGTCGCCAGTACTGCCGTCTAATGGATTTTTATAAACCAGACCAAAATCAGCAAAGTCGCAGTTCCTATAATTTATCCTAAAACCATAATTTATATCTACATTATTCTTGCTTTTAGAAGCAAAATCCTTCTCGGTTTTGTCAAGCCAGTAAAGTCAGATAAGGAAGCGGCAGCCTCTTTAGCTACGCCCTCTTTTGAAACTACATTTGCTACATTTTTAATATCAGGTATACAGTCCTGAGCTCTACATCCAGCATAATTAATACAATCTTAAAACTTTTCTTACCTTCACATTCATAAAATTTTTACCATCTCCATAACGCAGGCCCTTACCAGAATAACCTCTTCTGCTTATATCGATCCATTCACCAAGATCGGCCCATAAACTATCTTGCACATTATTTACAAATGAATCATGGTCTTTCGCATATTTTATTCTGTTTACATAAGTAAAATAACTTAACGCATCATACGCCGGTCCTATCAACTCAAATGTCGTACGCAAAAATAAACAACTGTGGTTCTTTTCTTTTATCAACAGCGCTTTTGTAGGATCTTTATCACATTTATCATTACTAATAATCGTAATAGAAGCAAGATTCTCTATATTCCCCATATATTCTAATTCGTTCCTATCAATCTGCTCCCAAATATCGTCAAAATAACCATACTCTACTACTTCATTACCATCATAGTAATTATGTACCCATAAAGCAGTTCCTCTGAAACCACGACTCTTTATAAAATTGGCCTGCTTATTTACGTCTTTAGTATACCCAACAACACTGTCCCCGTCATACCTCATAAAGTCGCCCTGCGAAACAAGATCAAACCTCTCCTCGTTGACATTGTCCATAGAAGCAATCTCTCTCTGCGATAAAACACCAGGAGTATTGGTCAAGTCACGTTTATTGCCAGGACCACTAAAAGAACAACCGTCTCTAGTGAATCTGGGTGACGACGCTATATAAGACCTACCGTAGTTAGCAATACCATCATACACTTTAGAAATATCGATGCCCGCCTTATCAAGCATTCCATAGAATCGGCTATACCACTCTGGTTGACATGACACTTGATGAAATTGTCCCTGTCAATACCCAAACACCATATAATTGATATGTCAAAAACACAAAATAATCAACATATTCAGATGGCTTTTAAAGGAAATTTTTTCAAATACCAATACGACGAAGGAATAGCTACAGATAATGTCCTCATCCTAGCTTGCCCTCAAGCAATTTAGTAAAAGCTAAATAGTTCCTACCGCTGTTCTTATCGTCAGGCGGTATTCCAGGTATATCGGGAGTGCCTGGGTATTCCCAGTCTAAATCAATCCCATCTAAATTGTGTTCCTTAGCAAAATTCGCTATGTTGCTACTTAAAGTTAGCTTTATGTACTCCACTTCTAAGCATATTGTACGTGGCACTGTTAGTGAAAATTCCCAGCCACCAAAACTAGCAACTTTTTTAGGTTTTGTATTCATAAAACCACTAGGCGAAAATTTGGAATCGTTAATAGAATAATCAGAATTGATATCAACAAAAGCATAGTGCACAATATCGTAGTCTAGATTATTCAAACTGCCGCCGTCCAACCAGTACGTAAGAGTCCCGCCACCGCTACCTCCATCGTGTAATTTGCCTACCCCACAATTAGAATTACACCTATCACTGCAAAACTCAGAAGTTAACCCACAAAAACCATACTGACTACAACACGCATTTAAAGGACATTTGGAATTAAACAAAGCTCCAGGTGCATAAGGTCCGCACTCAGCTTCTCTAGGGCGCAGAAATGAACCGGAACTAACACATAAGAAATGATTTATCTGTAAATTGTTGCATCCCTGCCAATCATGATTGTCATACTTCTCAACATCAGAATTACTAACTCCATTCTTACCGCTAATTGAACTACACGTATAACCAGTATTAACCTTATAATGATTGCATTCTCCACTAGATCGAAAAAGCGTAGCATTCCAATTCTTAGAATAAACGAAACAAAATAATAGAATAATAAATACATTTGGACTGGTTTTAGTTATCATATCTGGTTCTTGAGATTATTTAGTCATGTGGAGGACCGAAACACATCTATGTGCGGTAGTGTGTCAATGGTATATATCTTTTTTCAGTCCTTAGGTTGCGGAACTCCCATTCCTCGGATTATCTTTTCGAGTGTTCAACATTCGATCAATGACATGACATATTTATGTGATGTCACGTAAGCAGAGCAGAGTCTACTTTTAGCAGTGTTGAGTCGCATCGTAAATTCATCGTAATTCTCGTCGAAGTTAACGATTTTTCGTTATCGTAACTACGATAACGTCAGGCTCTTCGCTAGTAATAAAATCGTTAAATTTTGCGATACACTTACGAGTTTTCGGCATATAACAAGGTGTGCACAATGTGTATCAAGCTGGCTCTGATTGGGTGGTACCATAGAAAGTAAAGGAGCTAAGAACATGGACTTTTGGGACTACAAAAGGTTATATCGCGTTCGGTGATCACCAAGACACTCGAGAAAATGTACTATACAGAAGCGGATGCCTTGAGAAAGAAGCGTGTTTCAGGGTACAGGATGCATCAAGCCAATTATTTCTAAAGTTGCTGAAAAGCTTCGAAATCGAGAGTATTATACCACGGTCTGCACCAATGAGACCAGAACATCAAGGGTATGGTTCGAGCAACATGCCGAAAGAAGACGCGTGCATAAGACCCCAGTCGACAGATTCAAACATTTGTCCATGAAATTGAGAATCTCTTCTCCAAGCCCACAGAATGAGCCCTATACTTGAGGAATGCCAATATCTTTGTTTCACGTGCCAGTGATCCATTTTTTTCTGTAAGCACATCGCCCATTTGGAAAAATAATGCTTCAGAAGACGCAGACATGACTGTCTCTGGTCGTCGGAGAAACAGCAGAAAATTTTTTGTTTCGAGCTCGACAAAAGTGATTGGGTTCTTTGCACTCTTCATGACTCTAGAAAAGACTTAAGTCCGTCATCCTCATCGTCAAGATTTTCCTCTTCAAGAAAACAACCGTAGTGCCAGTTCGCTCTTACACTTGATGAGTGTAAAGCCAGTAATCGAAACAAGATTTTGGGGATCACGTTGAACTTACTCGGTAATTCCGTTGAACTGAGGGATTATGTAGCTGTATGTGAGGTGCTCGGTGCTCGAAGTGAAATTAATAACAGGAGGCGTACAGGACGTTATCGAACGTTTTGATTTGTAAATCGTATTGCATCTATCACGAGAGATGAATCCTCGGTTATGAGTGTTCAACTCGACCAATTTATAACTAGTGATGTCAAATTTGATGAAAATATACGTTGCGCCGGTCACGTATTGAATTATCCACTAATATTTTTTGCATTACGCGTTTCTTTGAGAAGTGGGATTCTAGAGGATCCGAGAAATTGATAAAACATCTTCCTTTTTAAAGCATTTTTCAAATCGAATGAAGTCACTTCCAAATCTCATTTGAAGGCTTGTAAAAGGCGTTCGCCATAAATCGTTTCTTTTGACAATGTTTGAGCACCAGGCCGAAATACGGAGATTGCAAGACAAAAAGCGAAAAGGCCCAGAAACTTTGGTATTGGAGAATTAAATTCTTTCGACATTCAAAATGATTCAGGGGGCTCTTCATTTCAGAAAGAAATCAACTATGTATTGGCACACGTTGGACGCTTCGATAAGAAAGACCAAGAGCATTTGGGTCTCGAAAGTTTCGAAACTAGCCAACTCGACAGGAATACTTAGTGAATTTGCACCGCATTTCAGGAATCCTTGAAGCCCCAAACCTTCATCGTCAAGCTAGCAAAGAATCTACTATCGGCTTGATCATCCTTTACGTTCATAATCATCTGGAGAACGTCAGAGGTTTATATACGAAACTGCTCAAACACTCATATCTGTATCTTGCCCGTGGACTCGATGCTTCTTACACAGAGCTTCATGAATACTTTCCCATTTATGGAAAAGATTTTGGAAACATAATCCCAAACTCAAGCTCACGTTTTTCGAACAAATGAATCTTGCAGGAGATATCATTTCGGATATTGAAACATTTGCAGCTTGTTTATTTACGCTATACGAACAATTTGGAAAAGAATCGGAATTTTGAGAAGCACAGAACGAGCCTCAGATTTAACTTATCTCTAAATGTGATAGCTCCGGCTGGATTCTTGAAGACAAACCTTTTGACGGTGAGTATGACGACCTGGGGAAGTCCCGGGTGAAGTGCTGAGCGTAGAGAAAGAAGTGCTGGATGAAGAGCTCTCTTAGGCGAAAGAAAGCAGGTGAGCATATCAAAATCAAATGTTAGAAAAAATGTTAAAGTAAACAAACTTCTTGTACAAATCATCGTTATCATGACATAAAAGAAAGATACACAGAGGCTTGGGTGCTTAGTTTAGTTGTCCATGTTGAAAATTGTGAAAAAGACGGACAACTACAAAACATATAGATTTTTTCGTAAATCCTTACGATTTTTCGTGAACGATGAAATTTCGTAAAAATTTACGGTGTGTACGATCGTGATGGGTCTTTTTTTTTAAAAAAAATCAATTGTATTATAGGGGCTCCCACCTGAAGCTACAAAATCTATACTTCTATGATACATTTTGAAAAAAGCACTGAGTAGTGAAAGAGCCCGACTTTCCCAAGCCTAACTCTCTCCTCCTTACCCTCTCCGCTTCTGCAAGTCGTGTCAGTCCGTTCTGACCCGAGTATGCTCCAAGAATTTCTTCAACTTGCGTCTCAGAAGTGGTTGAAGCACAATGCCCGATTCCGCATCCTTTCTTCTCAACAATAAACTCGGCGAACAGTCTCCACGCACCAATTGAGATTACAAATATTTACTTACTCATTCAATGGTGCCAGCATCGAATTAATTCCACCAGGATTTCGTGCAGCTGCATTCGCTGTAAAGATGCTTGAGCATACCTGTCAGACCTACACTTTCAAGGCATAAATGACATTTGAAGCCTGTAACTGGGGGTCTGCCATCGTAAGGCAACACTGACTCTTAGGTAGAACCCCAAAGCAGGGTCAAAGCTGAGGAGGGTGGGCGCAATTGGGAGGGAGACTCCCGGGTAGATTGGCGATCTATTGCAGATTTTCCATCATTCGGTTGTGGCAGCCAAAGGGCGGAGGCGAGAGACGCCCCATGAGTAGCGCCTATAATAAGATGAACCTTCAAAGGAAAGTATCTGATTTTCAGAATTCCCAAGCTCTGCCTTCCTACCATCCCTTTTGTAAATACGTAGAGGTGACGTGGGTGACGATTTACATCACTTCCTTCATTCTCACTTCACTCACCAAAACAAGCTTGTCAGACTCGGCAATGACAGTAATCACATGATCCCGGTTGCGGCGGCCGACCCCACCTTTTCCCCATAATACCGTCTCTTTTCGCATGCCTGTAGTTAAGCAATGCTCAACAAATCGCCTCTTTTCGCAAGATAAGACGTGACAGGAGGGCGTGAATTTGTTCCGTCCCAAAGACACATTCGCCGAACACACAAAAACAGGCGTTTTTCTTCCAAACGGTCTAAATCCTCAACACTCAATCCTCCTACAGTCTTTTACAGAAAATTTGAAAAACACAGATTTAAAAAAGACAGAAATAGACGTTTTCAATTTTTAAAAGCTTAAAAAAATTTTCAATTTTTCAGATTCAAATTCCAAACACTCAATATGTCGTCTCCGATATTTATGGTGCTCAGGTTGCTCCGCGACCCGGACATCTCCAACAAGGTGATCTTGCAGTTTGCGTTTCGCCAGGTCAAGGCCATCGGGTACGCGAAAGTGCTCGCGGCGTTGCTTGGCGCCTTGATTGTGGCGGTCTCGTCGTTCATCAAGATCCCCCAGATCAAGAAGCTTTTTGCTCCCAAAACGGCGGCAAAAAGGGCGGAGTTGGCCCTGGGACTTTCAACCAAGTCGGTACGTTTGGAGACATTGGCTCAGTTCATCCACGTGACTTACAACCAGCAGCAGCGAAACCTGTTTGTCAACTACGGAGAGTCGCTTTTGCTCGGGCTCCAGAACGTGGTGCTCCTTTTGGTGCTTGAATACTACCGCATACGGAAAGAGGTGGCGGGGTATTCTGTCAACCCCGACGATGAGCAGCAGGCACAAACTTTGCGAAAGCTCGCGAAGCCGGCGGTCACGCTTGTTGGTGTGTTGGTGTTGATCACCAAGATCGCGCCGCCAAGAGTCATTCTGGCGTTGCAGGTGGCGATCATCCCCATTGGCATCGCAGCCAAGATCCCGCAAATCAAGCGTAACGCGGGTTTGCGCTCCACCGCGCATTTGTCTGAGATCACCATTGGCGCCAATGTAGTCGGCTCGTTGATCCGCGTCTTCACGACTGTTTCCAACTTCAAGCGCTCTCGCTCCAGAGACTTGGTCTTGCTTGCCGGGTACCTGACGTCGTTTGCGTTGAACGCTGTGCTTGCGGGGCAGATCTTGAAGTACCGCGAGGAGAAGGTTTGAGGAGATGGTAGAGCATAGATTCGGTTGGAGTAGGGGATTGATCAGAATTGGTTGGAGTAGGGGATGGTTGATCTGTAATAGTGGACGGTTTTCTACCCGTCAGTTGCCTTTCCGAATTCTGTTAATAAGAGAGTCAGTGAGGGCATCAGGACTTGACCAGACAGAACAAGACCTTGCTTAGGATATTGACACAAGCACTAGGACAATCGGACACGAGTGTAGGTGTTGCTGACAAACACCCCGAAGCCCGATTGCAACTGGCCCAAGCTTCCTCTGCCCATTGACCCAAATACCAATGATCTCACTGAGCTATCAATTGACCCTCGTTGACAAGCTTGAATGCTTTGCGTCACTACCCACCAAAAAGAATGAAAACAAGCAGATTATGTACTAAATCTATGACCAACTGACTAGTCCAAATTCAAGCGAAGCGATTGGGGCCCTACTCATACTTATTGTTGAAGCTCAAGATCGACTTCGCAGCACCCTTCCTCGTGGTCTTAGTGCTGAAGCTCTTGATCGACCTCTTTCTGCTTTCCTCGTCGGTCCACTCCTTGCGCTGGACATACCGCAAGTACCACTTCACCAAGACCCACGTGATGACAACAACAACAAACATGGACGCGACAATTCCCCAAAACCAGTAGGGCTCGCCCTCTCCAGGAATCTTCACGTTCATGGAGAACAAACTGGTGAGCACATTCAAGGGGAAGAACATGGTTCCGATCAACGTCACGTTACCCAAAATCTTGGTCACGGACAAGTTCGAGTTGAACGACACAACCTGCAACAGCGCCAAGTAGTTGGTGTGGGATCTGCTGAAGATCTTCTCGTACGCGGACAAGTTCTGGAACATCGTGACAATATGGTCCTGGATGTCGCCCAAGTATAGCGCAATATCGGCTCTTGGCTGGAATGGCATCGCATTGGGCGCGAGGCGAGGCGCGTTGTCGTTGTAAGCTGGCACAGGCGCGTTGGAGTTCGCCTCCGCCCACGCCTGGTCCTGGCACCTCTTGGCAAACATCTTGACGACGTCGGCCTTGTTGGAGAGGAGCCGCATCAACGTCATGACCTTCCGTCTGGACTCACCAATGGTCTTCAACATCGAGGTAAAGTTGACTGTGAGCGCATCAAACACAAAGTTCTCCACCGCGTCCGCATCGTACTCGATTGCAGCGATGATAGGGGCAAAACTGTCGGTGATGTCGTCGATCAAAGCATAGCCGATCCAGTCGCCGCTGGCATCAACGTAATCGCGTAATTGGCGGATTCTTCTGCGGACATGGGCGGCATGCGGCACGGGAGAGTACTGGAACGTCAACACGCCGTGCTTGAACACCACAATGTACACATTGATGGGCTGCAAGTACTCGGTGGACTCGAGCTCAGTCTCGAACGTCTGGAAACAAACAAAGTAGTAATTCTGGAAAAGCTCCATCTTCTCCCGGGGCTCTTGCATGCGGATATCCTCCGCCGTCAACGGATGGATGCCGAACGCCTTGGCCAAGGTCTTCATCTCCGCATCAGAGGGACATGTGCAGTCCAACCACCATGTTCCCTCGCCGTTCTTGAAGAGATCCTTCACGGAGTTACCGGGGGCGACCAATGTGGAGAGGTCAGACGCGTGCACGGTCTCGTCGTTGTCGGAATGGAAGAACGAAAACCGATTTGCAAGCTCCATGGGCCCGTCATTGACTTTGGTGCCGCCAAATCTCACAGCATCGGACTCAGCGTCGTCTTGCTGTGCGAAAACCATCGGGTTCTCGGAGGAGCTCGAGCTCTTGTGATATGTGGTCTGGTGGGTCGACGAGGAGTCGCTTTTCACCAGCTTCAAGAGCGCATCGGACGTTCTTCTCAAGATGTTCCGGGCCGACTGTTTCTTGGCCTTTGTGGCACCCTCAAAAGCAGGAATGTCGGAACCAAAAACACGGTCGGGGTTGATCTTTCCGGCGTTGCTCTGGATGGTCTTCCGCTCCTCGATGATGAAATCCTCGATCTCGTCAAAGTCAATCCCATTGACACGCACGTGCTCGCGCAACATCGGGAAACACACATCCTCTTCGGTGTCGTGAGACGCGTCAGATCCGTGGGAGTCTATCTCGGCGTCCGCCGAGACTCTCGAGGGTCTTCTCTCTTTTGAAAAAGAGTGACCCCTTAATTTTGCATCCATTTGCTTATTTGCAGGTCCGGGAGCCGCTGAGTTTGGATGGTTCGACATGATTAGTGGAGATGAGGAGAGGCGATCTCAAGTGATTTCATCAACTTACCGATCGGCTTAGTACTTCTGGAATAGATTCAACGGGTGATTCAAGAGCGGCGGTGCAGTGTTTTTACCATAGCTGGGCAGACAACAGTGCTTCTTGGGGTTGTATCATATATTATGAGAATACCTGGTAGAGCGCGAATGGGGAAAAAGAACATCCGAACCTACAAGATACCCTCTTCTTTAAGTAGGAGTATCAGCCCATCGCAGAATACCAGCACAGAACCTGGGCGCCAAGACGCGAGGAACGAAATGAGTCAAGAACTCATACGGAAGCTCATAGCGTGTTTACTGGGCGCATGCTTGCATGCAGGAACCAGTCCATTGTCTGGAGCCGTACGGGCACGGGGCCATGCCTCCTTCCTGAAGTGTTTGTTTGCGACCCGATATATCCGGTAGTGGTTTCTGAGCAATGTAACTAATGGTTTGGAAAATGCCTCAGAGTGAGCCTTGGCAGGGTGCAACCTGGTGTGTACATTGGCTGTCAGTTGGCTTAGCACGAGAGACTGATTAGACAATGAAGCGTGGGAAAGCCACGTTTTTTTGGGATTTCGACTCCAGTGGCTCTGAAGTAGTCACAAGTGAAAATCTCACTCAAATATGAAAGATTTGGTCTGTTCTCTTGTACGACATTTTCACATATTAGCATAGCCGTTTGGTGGTGCGGCTGCATGCCAGACCTGCATCTACTGGCTTATTAGCTGGACCAGTATATCCGATAATCTGGGAAATCCGCGAGTTTGTGAAGGACGGATCTTTTTGATTTAATTTACTTGATAGTGAATTAAATTGAAATCCTGTTTGGGAACTTTCCGCTTTCAAAATGCCTTTTGGGAGGAGGGGCCGGACTTGCAAATGCCGTTTTTTGTGCCAAGACTAGTCTCACCTTGCTCTTGGCGAAACAC